>JAWWTY010000072.1:1698172-1746355 GCA_035222235.1 Margarornis squamiger
CTTTATTTCCTACCCCATGGTTTCACAGCACTGTCAATGCTCATGGAGCATGACCAGGAAAGGACACAACAAGCCTTTATTTCCTACCCCATGGTTTCACAGCCCTTCTCTGCTGTGAGAAGCTGCTCAGGTTTTGATCAGCTACTGACCTAGATGTGGGTTGTCCCTCAAAAAAGTGTTAATAAGCACTTCATGATCCCACTGGTGTCCTGTGTCTGCTCCTGGGAATCCTGCATGTCCCCTCTCCATTCTTATCTGTACCAGAGGGCTCTAAGCACACCTGAGCAAATGTGATTAATCTCAGGACTCCCCCAGCCCAGAGCACCAACCAGGAGCATTGTCTCCTTGAACTGCCTGCAAAATTCTGGAATGCAACTTCCCAGACCGACCCAGTGCAGAGTTAAGGGGTGGATTTGTCTTCAGGTATTCCCTTAGGAGCCCCAGCCTGTACTAAAAAAAATAAAAAAGCTGGAAGGAGTAGATGGATGGAAAGAGAAGAGTAAAAAGGCTCAATTCAGCAGATCTGTCTCTGTGCTACCTCCTTGCAGTTCTCATCTGCTGCCTGCTGAGCTGACAAGAGGTGTACTCCAGCTCCATTTTTTTTAACTTTTGCCTCCTGTTGTCTTCACAGAATTTTAGAATATGCTGCCAGATGCTCATTCATGCCAGAGCAGGATGAGTAATAGTTTCTTCATTCCAAAATGAGCCCCTCTGATTCATGGTATGTGCTACTCATTTTCTCCAGCATCGAGGGAATCAAAGTTCCTCGTGGGCCCCCTGTAGAAAGACTAACATGCCAGCAAAAACCTGATTGGGAATGTGGGCAAATAATGCTGGTTTGTGTATTTGTCCTTTGCCTGCAGTTCTTCCTCTCTAAGCAAAGCCCATCAGCATTTCCATGGATATTACAGCCATTATCATAATGAGGATGAGGTAAATCTTGCTCACCATCTCCTTGCTAATTCTGCCCTGACTGTGCTTCTGTAATCTCCATCAGATTGCACCTTCTGCAAAGCTGCAAGAGCTGCAGTTATGAGATCATGTCCAAAGAAGCCTCAGGTCCATATGCATCACTTTATACATTTTTTCCAAAGAAAACATGCTCAGAGGAAACTCATAAAATGTCTGCTCTTTCTTATGTTGCTTCAGAACTAAGAGACTTGTAAATCATTGCTGAATGGGATGCTATATGCTTTTCTGCCTCTATTATGTATTACGGGGAAATTAATAAGTAATGGGATTTGCAAGATGAAAAGCAAGGAAACCCACAGGGTAGGTGATGGAGAGGCATAATTTAAAAAGTCAATGAAAGGTTCTGTTAAATCACAGTTAAATTATGCTCATATTCACCAAAGTCCTGTGGTAAAATGCTTTTTTTCATAAAATATTGAGACTCCTTTCTGCAGTGACAAATGAAGGTTCCCACAGCCCTGGAGGACAGAAGGAGCTGGGGGTGAGCCCTCTGTTACACCACGTGAGGTGCACAGCATGATGTACCTCCAGAGCACTCATGTCCCAGAGCTCCTTGGGGGTGCTGAGCCTCAGGACAGGCTCTGGGAATGGCCAGCCAGGCTTCAAACTTCCCAGGCTGTGTCCTCTCCCTTCTCACCTCTTGCTGCTGCAAAACGTGCTCACAGCATTAACCCAAATTAATGGAATATCCACAGAACCCGCCTTCAGGCTCTCCCAAAACCACTCCCTGTGGTCCTGCCCTTGCTCTGTGTTTTCAAGGGAATGGAGCTGCCTTCCAGAGCCTCTGCAGAGCTCTGTGGGGTTGTCCAGATGTCCATGGGATATCCCCTGCACACCACTCATGGTTACAAGTGATCTGCCCCAGAGCATAGCCCTGGTCTGGCAGGGGGCTTGGCAGCACAAATCAATATGAATAACCCTCCAGGCACATCCCCTGCAGCCCTTCCTGCTCCAGGCTCCCAGTCTGGCACCTCTGTACCCGTGTGAACCGAGTGCTGGGCCAGAAATTGGAGTTTTACCTTTAACCATCCTATGGAGTGTGAGATAAACCCCTGGATTTTACAAGTCGTGCCATGGCCTCAGCACAGACTGGGGCATCAGCTTTGCACTGAAAAGTTTTGCACTTGCAGAACTGCTTTCTCTTGATTTGGTGGGTAAAGCAATGGAAACGAAGGGAATTGAAGAGCATCAGTGTACAAGGTACAGAATTGAGGATCAGTTTTTTGAGTGGTGAAAATGGGGGCAATTCCTGGCCCTAATAACAAACAGGAGGGGGAAAGTTATGCTGGTTGAGCAAGTGTTCAGCAGATAAAACACAAAAGCCTCCTCCTAACACTACAGAGTCAGAACCCCACTGGGTTTGACTTCTCATCTGCAGCAGGATATGGTCCTAAAAGCAGGGTCAGTTTGCCTGGGTTCTGTTGAATTCAGGGCAATAATATCCATGTGCATCGTCCATGACTTTGCCCTGTGGGTGGGGAAGGGACAAGCAAGGACAGCCTCAAACCCTCTCCCCACAATCACCTGCTATCTGCTAAATGAACTCTTGGAGGAAATGGTTCAGCACGGAAACTCTGCCTTAGATCCCATCATTTTAATGCCTTTTTGCCTTTTTTTAGTCCTGTTAAAGCTTGTAAGGAGTAATCTCTGTCTTGGGAAGAATTGTTTTGCATTTGGGGACCTTGGGGAATTAGATGGGGCTGAGTAATTATCAGGAAACTTCCCCGAGTTGAATACAAATGGACTAAATGGGCAGAAAGCTCTACAGTGCATTAAGATAAGGAAACCAAAATTTGGAAAGTGACGAAAAAAGATAGTCTAACCTTTCTGCGGGCTTTAGCCCATTTGGAATTGATTTGAATATATATTTTAAAGGCTGTTTAAAAGTCTCTGCTCAGAAGTGCCAAAATACCTTTGTACATCAACACCGCCTTTGACCCAAAGGGGAAAAAACCTGCCCCAGCTCAGGTCTTTTCAAATATTTATAGACCTATTTTCCAGTTTGACCTTAATTTAAATTTCACATTTATTTCTAATAAAATTCCAACAACTCCATTATTGGCAAAACTCTACTGAAATCTGGGAAGGGGAGAGAGGGGAGGGATACTGAGACAAGAGTTAACATTTGGAAGGGAATTTTGGGTTCCTGGGAAGGGATGAGCTGAGCCCTTTGGACAGGAGCATCCATGTCTTTCCTTCTAAAAATAACTGCCTTCCCAAATGAAACCACCCCCCAATAAAAAATGCCAAGATTCGAGATAAAACTTCTGTCTTGCAGAGTTATGTTCCTATTTGCATCAAACCCCGGTGTCTGACACTTGATTTTTACAGTCCAACAGAGAGCAAATTTGTGTAGAAATAGCATGACAAGTGAGGCTGGAATTTAGGAGCTTTACGACGCATTTTTACTGGGTGATTCCACTTTTATCACTCTGGCATTTTCCTAAGATGCTGCTACAATTACCCATTGTTCTTCCTTCACTTTTCACTGGGGCAAATCCCGGTGAGTGAACGAGTTTATCTCACCCTCATCACCGGAGAGATATGCACAGCCCTAAGATGGGTGTTTATAGTGCCAAAAAACCCTCGACCGAAATATAAAGGTCTTATTCTTGTCTCTGTTGTGCAGGAGCATAAAGAGCATAAAGACAACTCCAGGCAGACTAATTACAGTGAGGGTGAAGAGGCATCTTGCTGGTCTTCCCATGATCCCAACCCTCCAGGTCGTGGCACAGCTGGACTCTCACCCCATTGCAGCACGTTTTCCCATTGCTGTGTTAGAGCCTAACCCAGTTGGATTTTGGGACATGCAGCCAGGGCTGGGGAGGAATCTCTCAGATTCAAGGGGGAAATGTGCAACTGCTTTTAATTCCCCTTTTCTAAGGAGGATGACAACTCTCCTCAAGGGGAGGACAACTCATCCTGAAGGGGATGGGGCATTTTCCAGGCCTCGTGCAGTGCTTGCCAGGATCTTCTCCAGGCTGAATTATACCTGGATTGGCTTTGGATCCCCTGTGTTTAACCCCCAGTGACAGGCATCAACTTGATTGGAGGGGCTGTGTGTGCATGTGTGTCTAAAGGGGGCTTTCAATTAAAACTATAAGAAAACATCAGCAAGGAGAAAGGTTTTATTAGAGTTAGTTGTTCTCTTATGTGTGTGCACACCTGATGGAGGGGGGGAGGAGGGGCTGGCTGTTGTTTTAAGTCTCCCTTTTCTTTTGTGCTGTGTCTGGGCAGGACCCAGATGTCTGGAATGCACCTTAAAACAGCCTTATCTCCAGAACCGATCATTACATGGCAGGTGGTGGAGCCTACTTTATTTTCTCATTTCTCTTCTTTTTCTTCTCCTCCCTCCAACTTCCCCCTCCACCCCAGGGTAGGAATTTCTGAACCTCAACCAGTAAACGTCGCAAGGCTCACACACCTGGACTCCCCAGCTCTCCATCACTGCTCCAGCCCCGAGAAACAGTGGGAGGAAGAACGTGAAAAGCCACAACAGAAAGACCATAAACTAATCCAGAAGATGAATGCCCATAATATTTCAAACTTGCACAGAAATTTAATGTTAACTTGTCTTCCTATTTCATTGCCCAAATCCATGATAAAGACTTTGTTGTTTTCCCCCAGAAGACGCTTCAGGGACACTCCAGAGGTGGTGGCACTTGGCTGGAGAGATAATTTGGCAACCAGGGCTAAAATGAGCATTTACTACCCAGCTCTGCCATCACGTGCAGTTCAGGGAGAGCTGCTGAACACCCCAGGGGTACAGCTTGTTTTGGCAGCAAGTTCTGCCTACAGCTCAGGTCAAATGAGTCCATGAGGCTTAAACAAGACCACACAGTGTTACCTGGACAAGAGAACATGTCAAATGACCTTCCACCTGCTCACGGTGCCCTGGAAAGCCTGGCATTATAAGCTTTTAAAAACACCAAGATGTTTTGGTTCAGAGCTTTCCAATTGCAAGGGTTACTTTAGGAACATTCAAGTGTAAAAGGTGAGTTAAAGCCACACAGCCAGCCTTTCCCACCTTTCTGTGCTGTGTTTTCAACCCAACAGTGTTGGTGTTCAGGTGCTCCATCTATTAATGTACAAATTTGGAACAAAGAGGGGGTGAGTGCTGCAAAGCCTGGACTGGTCTGACTATTGAGAACTTCTCAGATCTAAAATTTGGGTGCAGGATGGGCATTTGAATGAATTTCCTCCCATGTGTGATGGGCCAACACTAAGTGTGCCATAGCTTGTTTGAATTAGCTGTGAAAGTGCTGCCAGGATCAGTCTCGTGGCACTGCCAAACTTGCCACGGGAGGCTCACGGGCAAAACAAAATATGCTGGAGTCACTGATTGTTATTTTTTTGTTGTTTTCTGTTGTACACCTGGACTTTGAGGCTTTAGTAAAGACAGTCCACAGCACCAGGAAGGCAGAAGGAGCCCCAGAACCAGCACCTTCCCCCAAACTCAGCAGCACCCAGGGTGGATTTGGGCAGAGGAGAGCCCGGCGCTGTTCTGACTTGTGCAGCAACCACCCTGCACAGAAAAGCCTCGGGATTAGAAACATGCAAAAACACTGCAACTGTATTGCCTTTGCTCTGCCATCCCTGAAAACATAGCCCACAGTTATGCTTTCTGGGCTGGAAAACCCCACAAACCACAGCACACGAGGAGCAGCAGAGCTGGAGCTTCTGGTTTCATTAAAAGAAGGTTTTCTCCCTGACAGACTTCTCTGGGTTGGAGGAGCAGGGAAGGCACAGAGCTCACTTTTGGAAGGGTTCAAGCACCTCCAGATTCAAAGTTTGAGGGAGGTCAGGTTGTTTGCTCCCAGCTAAGTCATCCAACCTGCAAAGGGTGATGCTCTGCATGGGGGAGTGATGCTCTCAGCCTTTGCCTCACCTACTCCTTCTAGCAGAAGGGCATCAGACACAGTTATCTCACTCTAGTTTTTAAGAGAAAATTGTAGAATTTACAGGATTGAGACATTTAAAATCTGCACAAATCCTTCCACTATGTCCCATTTGTCCTGCCCTGCTAGAAAAAGACAGACTGAGGCAATTGGAATATATACCCAAAAGCAGGAGAAACTCAACAGTGTCACAGCCTGGCACTGTGTTATCTTAATTATCCCAATTTACACCCGTGGAGGAGGAAAGGGAACCAGGCTCTGGAGTGACCTACACCCAGACAGCACCTGCCAACGCTGTCATTTCTCCTTGTTTGCCTCAAGAGGTGAATAAATCCACCCCCCACGTGCAGAACCTCGTGTTGGAGGTGAAGAATCCCTGCCCTGAGGATGCTCTGAAACCTCCTCTGAAACCAAGAGCATGGCTTTGGAAAGGAAAGAGCCACTTCATATTTTATTTTGTAATCTGCTAAGGCCCCTTCAGCCCTAACTCCTGCTAGTAACAGGAGAGTTATGTTCAGGTATTTCAGCTTTGGCCACAGGAGAAGAGACACTTTATATGTTTGCTGACACCTCACAACATCCCAGCCTGACAAAGACCTTGGGTGTCTGTGAAGATTCTCCTCCAGGGAGGTGGATGGTGACCACCTGAAAGTGTCACCCTCTGGAAATCCAGATTACACACGCTGTAGGACAGGAGAGAAACGTGCTGGTTCCAAAGTCTCCTGAATTCCTCAGGTTTAATTATCTTGCTTGTTCACTTTTGAAAAAAAATCTGGCTCGTGGAGTTACTTCAGGTCTGTGTTTGAAACGATCCCAGGAATAAATGAAGCAATATCAGAAGCTAAACATAGAGAGGTGTTTTGGTTTTGTTTGATTCTTCAAACCTGGAACAATTCAGAGGCAGGAAATCTGCATAAATTATTTGAATAAAATTAATACTCAGCAAATTCCTGGAATTTAACCTTTGTCTTCTTTTCTGTGCCTCTCTTCTTTCCTATATTGGACATGGCAGAATAAAATCTATTCCCTACATTTACTGCACAATGGCCACACATCCACATACACTGGGCATCAGTATCAACCCAGAGCGGGCAGGTACCAAAACCTGTGTTTGTGCTGCATGTGCAGAGGCTTTGGGGATTTTTATCTAGCTTTATTGTCACAGCTGAAATGCAGAAAGAGAAATTCAAATCAGGGAAATGCAATAATCTCCGAGCCTGCTGCTCATCAGCGCATCACCCCTTAAAGAGCAGAGTCCTTTATTAAAAAGGACACATCTTATTAAAAAGATATGAAACAAAAGTGATTTTTAATTTTATTGGGGAGACAGAGCCATAGCCAGAGACAGCCCATGGCTACGTGTGAGGATCAAGTCAGGAGGGAGGGCACTGAAGCACTAACACAAATATGAAGCCAATAACTTTGTTCCTCGTAGGGAAAGTGCCGTTCAATTTGTGGTGCTCCAGGCGTGTGCAGCTTGAGTGGAAATTTAGAGAAATTACATCCACCTGCTTCCATTTCTTACATCCATGGCCAGATCTTCAGCCAGCATAAATCAGTTTATCTCCATGCTGCCAGGCAGATTTATGCCAGCTGAAGATGTAGCCCCTGGTCTTGCACTGCAGAGTAAGAAGCTTTAAAATACAAATGAGCATGAACCCCTTAAAATATCCTCCACTCCTAGAACTCAGGGGGAAAAACACACTTCCAGGACTACCTCCAATCATCCCACAGCTTGTGCTGTCTGTGGGCTAATGGATGATAAAAAACCCCTGATGGATACTAAGTACATCTCTAAACCTGAAAACATTGGTTGGGTTTTTCTTGTTTTGGTTGGTGCTGTTTTGAGCATTGATTTCTATTCCTTCACTTACATGTATTGAAGCAATGTTTTCTTTCTAGAGGAAGGATGGAACTAGGCCATCTATAAGGTCCTTTCCAACCCAAACCACTCAAAGATATGCAAAGCTGTTTCCCTCAGGTCTGTGTGCCTGCTCTTAATCTTAGGAACCTGCTACCTCTGAAGATATATTCATGCACTGAACGTTCTGTGCATTGTTTCCACACCTCTGCACTCCAGCAAAAGGAATAAATGAACAGCTGGCACACAAATATCTCTCATTCCCTCACCAGACTCCCCAGAACAGACACAGAGCAAAGGTAAAACCACTGCTCCTCCATAACTCACAGGATACTCCTCAGATTGTCAGCAGAGAGAGAACAAGGCCAGTCATGGGCAGAGGAAATGTCCCCTGAGGAAATCTATCTGCATTGTGTCACCTGCACATCACAGACACCTCTGCACCATCTCTGGGGCTCCTCCATGCCAGGAAAGGGCTCCCCACCAGCCCCCAGCTCAGTGCCAGTGTGGGCAGGTACAGCACCTCACAAAGCATGAAAACCCCCCCTGTAAATAACAAATGTGGGATCCAGCAAATCTAGTTTATTTTAGCTTTGCAGCAAGAGGGAAGAGCAGCTCCTCAAAGGCAGTAGCTTGGCAAGGCTTTGCAAGTACAGACAAAGCACAGTTTGCATGTGATTGAGAAAGTGAATATACCTGTAAGACAGTGACTGATGTCAGACTCCCCTGGCTGCTTGGTGCCTCTGCTACAGTAATTCCAGAGCAGCACAGGGAGGAAGCAAGTTGCTTCATGTTTGCTGCCTGGCTAAAAGAGAAGTTAATTCCGAGCGGATGAGAATGGAGCTGTGGTATTTATTGAGTGTTCCTGGTGCCTAGTGCAGGGCAGCTGCTGCAGAGTCCTGTCTTTGTGGCTGGGTTGGTTTGAAAAGGCTTAGACTTGTGAAAGGGCTGGCAGGGGCTCTGTAGCTGGAATGAAGTGATGGCCCAGCCCAGGACCCATGATGTCACCTTGTAATACAAGTGACAGGCTGCCTGGTGCCAGGGCACGAGGCACTAAGGAGGTTTTTTATGGGAGCCCAGGCAGACAGACAGGCAGACACCTCCCAGGGCAAGAGCATCACTGGCTCAGGTCAGGTGAGATGAGCCAGTGCTCCACCCAAGGGTGACACAGCGTGACCCAGGGAGGGGACACAGGCAGGTCCTGCTGCAAACACCTCCCTGAGCAGATCAAGACCAAGAGCCTGAGCCTGCCTCGACTTTCTCCAGTGTCAGGTGAAGATGCCACCTGACACAGTCCAACTAACACCACGCTCAGCCAGGAGAAGCCTCAGGCAGAAGTCGGGTATGGAAATACCTGCAGGAGTTTCAGCTTGACTTTCTGCTTCCTTGTTGTGGTGGAGATGTGGAATAACTCCCCCAAAAGGGACTCAGATAAGGGAGTTTAAATAGGGCAGGCTGGTGTCAGATAAAACCCTGCAGCTCTTCTGGTCACAGCACACAGGGACAGAGAGAACTTGTGCTTATCCTGTCACAACAGCCCCTCACAGTCGTGGAATCATAGAATCAGGGAATGGTTTGGGTTGAGAGGGACCTTAAAGTCACAATATATAGATATTCTCTGAATTCTGTTTTCCAAGAAGTGCCTTCAGGACAGACACCTGTAAAAGCAGGAAAAGGCCAGGCAAATTCAGCCCCTGGGTGCTCTGGTTTGACTCTTTGGGGCAAAGAAAGAGTTCTGCATTTTTCTCAATGGACCAGAAGCAAGTGAGTCTTGTTTGGTTGGGTTTTTTTCTGGGAACATCTACAATATGTCTGCAAAATCACCTTCTGTCCACCTCAAGTCAAGATAAATCACTCGTATCTTTGTAGCAGTTAGTGCAGGCTTTTTCACTTCATGAATTCAAGTTAAAAAAATCCCAACCTTCTAACTGTGAAACAGCTTTCAGTCTTGGCTGACTGAGACAGATTCCCCAAAGCAGCATCGATGTTTATATTTAACCCTGGTTTCTTACACATCCAAAAATGCCCTCTCAGAAGCAGAAAATCCAAGATAACATCAGCAGAGCAAGTGAACGCCTCCTCACTCACTCAATCATTAATACAACGATGCCAGCCTGGGATTCTGCATAAAGCCCCCGGATATCAGATGTGCAAAAAGGCAGAATGTAAAACAAGGTCTCCCGTGTCAGGGATTTTGCTGAGAGTTAGAGATCTTCAATTTTTAAAAAGGCAAAGGGATCCCAATCAAAATTGAGCTGCCTCTCTTCCTTCGTCTCATTATAATTGTCACCATGAAAAATCCCGAGCTGAGATGGCCCCTTAGACAGGAGAGCCCAGGAATGCACATTGCGACAGTAAATAATGCAGGAGAAGGATATTAGTGCTGAGCAGCTGCTTTATGTCTCTGCCTTCTGTGGTGCTGCGAGGTAATAACAGCCCATCATTTGCAAGCACACTACCTTGCAGTCTTTAATTTTATTTTTCCCCCCGAGGTGTGGTCAAAGTGACTGAGGTCGGCATTGCTGGCGGAGTGAACATGCCCTGGAGTCCTGATGGGAGAGTGAGGACAGAGGGGAAAAGGCTGAAACAGGAGCCACAAAGACCCCAGAGGCAGCACCTTCTTACACAGCCACCCCAGCAAAGCACTCCAAGACAGATCCAGCCTAAACCACGTGCTTCAGACCTTGCCAAGAGAGTTTTTTTCTTGCCCCAGTTACCCCAGTCTGGAGCCAGGGAAGCCTGTGTGGCTTTGGTGTGACACTGGTGTTATTTCTAGCATGTTTTTGTCCCTCCAGAGCCCCTCGGGAGAGGGGCAGGCTCGGAACTCGCCACCCGTGGGGATGTGTGTAAGTAACTGCCCTGGTAAAAACATCACCAAAATAATTAAATTAACATGATTAGTGTTGGCCAGGCCTCAGTCCCTGGGACTTCCAGAAAAGCTGAAGCATATGCTTTAAATACTTCTCGGAACCCTTTCATCTCCCAAAGCCGTGCATACACGAGCACTCCTCTGTTCCCCCCAATCTGCATAAAGATCAGAACATCAGCTATTATGCAGAATGATTGAAATTATCCATCTCTTATTTTAATACCCAGCTCTGAACAGAAAGGTGCAATGGTTCCCACAGCAGGAAGGCGGGAGGGAGCTGAAGGGGCTCTCTTTGACAGCCCCAACATGTGAATTGAGCCCAAGCCCCTCCTGAAGCTCTGCCTGGGACCCTGAGGAACAGCCCCAGGCTGTGCTTCACCTGCTCCCTGCATTGCCAGGTGGGATGGTTCAGGTGGGATACAGGGTTCTTTGACTAGAGCTTCAAAGACACCCCCCAAAAAAGGTGATTTTGCCTTTGGAGACATCTCTTACAGACACAGAAATAGAAATTATTGGGTTTTTTCCCTTCAACGCACCAAGCTTCAAATCTCAGACTGTGCTAAACGGCCACCACGTGCTGTGCACGTCCCTGAACTCTGCCAGGGCTCACTTGGTCAGAAGAATGAAGCCTCAAATTCAGAGCTATTTATTTAAACACCATCGAAAAGAATGTGGGTGCTGCTTTAACACACCCCACCAAAGCCAGGGGCCGTGCACACGATGTCATCCACAGCAGTGTCTGCACGGCTCCAACTTTCCAGAAGCCACCAACTGACCACAGCGTGGCTACACTCAAATATTAAGTTGTTTTCCTTGGATTTGAGTGGGCATTGGCGGGCAGGGCCAGCTCCCAGGGGCACTGTCAGCCTAGAGAGCATCTCTGAGCAAGTCGAGACAGCTCAAAGCTGAATAAGGCTAAAGAAAGGAGCGTTCCCAAAGGCGTGTCCTTGGCCCGGGCTGGAATTGCTGCTCAGATAAGGCAGCATGTACCTTCATGTCGGGGAAAGGGAAGGGCTCGGGTTACTCACAACCTGCACTTGGAGCTGCAGACAAAAGGCCAGGAATGAGTTGACAAAGCCTGGCAGCTCTGGCGTGCTGGAACAGCTCCCAGGAGCTGCTTACAGGAAGGTCTGTCTGACCCACCAGGAAGCCAGCACAGGACCTGCTCATCCCCAAAGGAGCTGGGCAGGGAGAAGATACTGGGATGGGCACAAAGATCACGGGGAAGGGGTCAAAGAGGGCAATGGGTTGAACCTGTGTTAGAGAATCATAGCATGGTTTGGGTTGGAAGGGACATTAAAGCTCATCTCATCCTATGGGCAGGGACACCTTCCACTAGCCCAGGTGGCTCCAAGCCCTGTCCAACCTGGCCTTGGACACCTCCAGGGATGGGGCAGCCACAGCTTCTCTGAGAACCTGTGCCAGGGTCTCACCACCCTCACAGAGAAGGATTTCCACCTCATGGCTAATCCTCACTTCTCCAAGATCTCATGTCAGATGCTCAGAGAGTCTTTCCCCAGCACACAGGCACAGGCAGATGTGCAGTCAATGGCTGCAGAAACTTTGAAGTGTTTTCAGCTCTTCTAGTCAGTAAAAATGCAAAAAGAACCCAAACCAGAGAACAAATGTCTCAGTATTTTCAACTTCACTCATCATTTAAAAAAAAATAACATGAGGAAAAAACCACACATCCCAACTTCTTACCATTATCAGTAACAGCTTGAGGAAGAGCATCAGAAAAGGCAGAACATTATGGAAAAGCCTCCAGAAGCCAGAGATCCTGATCCAAACTAAACCCAACTTTTTCACGACTACATTTTGAAACTCAGCTTTGTCAGCACTTGCAGTTTTTATAAGGACAGAGCCAGAACCTGGGCTGGTGTTTTCACTCTGGGAACACATTTGTGCTCACACATGGTGATTGCACAATCCCAGCACACACCATTTCACAAGAAACCTGGATTTCCCAAAAACAACCAACATGGCCCAAGTGCTGAATGCCACTGCTTTACCCAAGGATTGTTCCCTGACAATTCTGCACCAGTGCAGTGAGTTTTTCACTAAGGGCTGGCACAGCCTGTGCTGCACTGAGAGAGCAAATCCAAGTTTAGAGGGCCACAGATTCCTTGGAAAGCACATTATCCTCTGTCCCCCCCACCCCAGGAGTTATCAGGTCCTTTAAAAATGCCTCTTCTTGCTGAATGTACCTTTTTAGCATTGCTCTGAACTACAGAACAGAGGCAGGAATATTACCTCCATATTTTCCAGGAAATAGGTTTGTGTGTAATTTAATTTTCCACCCTGTGCTACATTTCTGTGTGCATTTTTATAGCATAAACAACACAGATCTCTCTGTGTCTGTGATTCAGTTATATCAGCCTCCTCATACATTCCCTCCTCAGCCCTCAACTTCTGCCATCAGTTGTTTCATTGAGCTGGGAGCACACAGGGAGCAAGATTCCCTTGGGAACAGGGAAACAGGGCTCCTAAAACACAGATATGACCAGAAGAGACACCTCCACCGACCTGCAAGCCAAAGCAATGCTAAATGTTTCTTTCAGGGCTTTACAATTCACAGAGAAGTCAGAAATTTCATCTTTTCTGCTTAAAAGTTCATTCCCTGGGAGGGTCGACTTTTTTCTTGCTTTCTTTTTTTTTGCACACATTAAACTGAAAAATACACTCCTTAGCAATGCTCTGGTGGCTTTAGACCACATACATCAGCTTAAAAGGTTTATTTTTAAATTACTGTTGCATTAGTTTTGTCAGCAGGATGATTCATTCTACCTCCTTGCTATCAAACCAAGTGTGGGCATGGAGAGTTTTAATTCTGAAGTGACTGGTGACTGCAGAGTTTATTTTTCCTGATGCCTGCAGCCTGTGGGGCTGGAACATGCATCTTAGCACAAATATCTTTGTTAATAAGGTTTAGACAGACTTTACAGGTGGAAATCACCGACAGCAATGAGCCTGAGCTACCCCAGAACACTTAGGATTGTTGGGCTGATCAATGTCCCACGTGTGGTTGGTGCAAGTTCTCTCCTAAAGTTATATTCTGAAGCAGAAATTCCAGAATTACTATAAATTTCAGTTCTTGACCTCTTGCAGACACAGAAAACACACGTAATTAAAACACAGCCCCTCTGTGTGATCTTCAAAGGCAGAGCAGAAGGGGCCTGGTTACCTTTAGAGCCTTGGGATACTGTTGTACAATTAAGGTATAAATCAATCTCTAATTGTTTCGTTTGAAGGTTATTTAAGCCCAGCCCCCTTGGAAAGCTTCAGCAGAGATGGGGCAGCAGCTGCTGAGTCTCCTCCTCTCCCCAAAAGGTGCTCTGGAGCTGTGCAGGGTCCCTGCACACACCTCTTGGTGCAGCACAAAGTTCAGCTTCCACCCAGAAATGAATAAACACCAGCCCATCACGCAGGGAGAGAAGATAACTTGGCACAGAGGGGCTCATTGTCTGCTCGAGGAGGAGAATATCCATATCCTCTCACTGGAGCAGCACAACTGCATCCTGCCACCTGCACCAGCTCCAGCCTTGGCAGTTCATTAACACTCCAATTTAGGCACTTTTTCAGTTGTTCAAAGAACAAAAAGCCAGTTTTTCCCCCACTCAAACCTGCACCACATAAACATGTTTGGGGGCTGTCATTTCTCTAGTGACTGAAGCAGCTGAAGAATCCATTTTATCCACAGCTAAAGGTTGTGCTTTGTTCTTTCGCCTGGTTTGTCACGTCAAGATTTAGCTGGTGAATCACAGAATGAATCATGGAGTTGTTAAGGTAGGAAAAGACCTTTAAGATCATCGAGTCCAGCTGTTATCCCAGCACCATGTTCACCACTAACCCACGTCCCCAAGTGTCACATCCATGTCTTTTTTGGACACTTCCAGGCACAGTGACTCCACCTCTGTTCCAAGGCTTGACAACCCCTTTCCATGAACCAATTTTCCCTGATATCTAATCTAAGCCCCCCCTGATGATTCTCAATACCTCCAAAAATACTTGACTGTGAAACAGCAAAGTGAAAGAAATGGTGGAGCTTTCCATTTTCTCCTGCCCTGGAAAGGCAGAAGGATCTTTCCCAGTGTCCCAGCACCCCCAGGCACGTTCTTAAACTCAGCCTTAGTTTGCCATGCCACAAACACTGCCGGGAAATAACAGAGCTGATGGGATGTGTCACCAGTGTCCTTTTATAAGCCCTGAGCGCTGTGTTGAAACCTGGACATGGCACCACTAAATAACAGTGCAGGAGAGCAGGTTACAGCTTGTTGCCTCTTTTCAGAGGTGTCTGAAGTGACTGGTACCTTCTGGGGCAGTCAAGTGAAGCCAAGCAGAAAAAAAAAAACTGGTACAAAGAATTTTTCCTCAAAAACTTCCTCCTTTGAAAGAAATATTTTCATGCACGTGCCCCCTGCTGCAAAGGCAGGTTTAAAACTCCTGGAAAACAGTTTTCTTCCTCTGATTCTCTGTTTCCCATCCTTTCCTTTTAGTGCTTTTCTTTTGTTTGACTTTGTTAGTGATGAGAAAGGGTATGATGTTCCCTGACCATGTCAGGGGGTTGGAACTTTAAGGTCTTTAAGGTCCCTTCCAACCCAAACCAGTCTATAATTCTGTAACAAATGGAAAATACCAAAACCAAAATTGGACAAAAAGATTCCAAAGTCTCCAGGGTTTGGGTTTTTTTTAATGTGTTTTTGACCAGCCTTGCTTGGCCACACTCCTCCCCCAACCAGAGGCTGCAAGTTGGAGCAGGGAATTAGTCCTGCTGCTCTGATAACCCAGCAAGGAAGAGCTGGGAGCCTTCCTGCTCCGCTCCAGGCTCATTCACACCGAGCTCTCAGGAAGGATGCTCGGGGCTGCCAAGGATCCAGGCTGCAGTGGAAACAAATCCTCTAAAGGAAGAGCCAAATGCATGAATGTGGAAGAGCCAGGTCCTTAACCAGGCTGCAGAACCAGGTGTGCTGGCTCATGCCAACTCCCATTGCCAAAGGGGGAATGGGAGCAGAACACAGGCAGTGTTTTCTTTGCAATTTAGAAGTGAAAGGGAGAAAGTAAACTTGCATGGAGCCTGGGGAGGGGGTGCACATGACAGGAGAGGTTGGCATCATCACTTTTCTTTCCTCTGCAAGTTGCAAATGAGCAATTATGGCTGAGGATATTTGAAATAAAATTACTGGAACCTGCCCATCAGTTGACTGACCTCTGCATAGATGGCTTGTTGAAGGACAAGCATGATTAGAGTCTTGACTCTATCAAGCCATTAAGGATCTAAAAACCATTTAGTGCAGATGAGAATTCATCAGGACAAGTGCCCTGGAAACATTTTGGCATGTTCTTCTGCCTTGCAAGTTCCAGGAGTTGCAGTCTTAAGGCTGTTATAGGTGCCCTGTGCCATCATCTGCTTGTCAGGGATGAGCAGGACTCATGTGAGTGATGAAACTCCACAGGATTCCTGCACTGCCGAGATGCAAACAAGCTACTATCAGAAGGAAAGGATGCCTTGTAAGCAGGATTTAAAAAGCAGTGACAGCAATTGGTAATTCAGTGATAAACCTGCAGTCCCAAACAAGTGGTTGGGTGATGGATAAATCTCAAAGAAACCTAAGCAAGTCTCAACTTTCCCCCTTTCCTCTATTGTTCTGGAATACAAAGCCTTCAGCTTTAAGTCTGAATTTTGCAACAAGTATTTCTCCCTATTCACAGCAATAAACCCCAGCACATGCCCCTCTCCAGAGGAAGGAGCAGCTGAGGAAATGCACTGACTGATCCAGCTCATGTCAGGGCTCAGCAAAACCCAACTGTGCTGCCACAGATGAGCTGAAACACTGCAGGTCCCCCCACAGCCCCGGCTGGAGGAGAGTGCAGGAGAGCTGAGCGGGAAAAACGACTCCCCAGGATCAAACAAGGGTTTTTTGGCTCCACTTCAGAAAGGTTAGGAGATGGTTTTCCTCTCTGCATGTGGGAGAGGGGGTGCTGCACAGGGACAGGGTGCTGCAGCACAGCCAAAGAAACCAGGCAAAGTGACACTGCAACACAGCACTGCTCTGTGGTTCATCCTCTGCCATGGGAAACATTAAGAATGTGTAGTCTGAGGGCTCCATTCCATCCTTCCTCCTATGGAAGCAGTTGCTTTACAAAGACATTTTTCACAATTATAAACTTTCAAGGTAAACACTGAAAAAAAACCCCAAGTAATTCCCCTCCACCTGCTCGTGGACTGAATTTGCAGTGGGGTGTTGCAGAGACGTGGCCCTGAGCTCTCCTGTGCCCTGTTCCATGTCTCAAACCTGCAGACCAAGTGAATCATTTGCTCCCATTTATTGGACAAATTTAGAGGTCAAAGCTGACAAGCCTTCAAGACCACACAGGTTTTCAAACCCTTGGAAGCCAAAGGGTGGAATGTGCCTTTCAGACACTGCAGGGAAGAGCCTTCATCCCCTGACATATTTCCATCAGCAGGGGCTGAGTTTGCAGCAGCAATTTTATGATGTGTTGGCAGCTTTTTCCACCTAACGGGAACGTGTTGAAAGTTTCAGGGAAGGGATAGTTGACATGATTGGGTATTATGGAACAACATGACATTCCTACCCCTTCTCGTGTCACAGCCAGTCCCACCCTATCTGTCCTTGACAGAAGCTGTTGTAAACTTTAAGCTATTTGTTAGTCTGCAGAAGCAAATAAAAAAAAATAGAAATAAAAGAACAGATTTGTATCTAAAAGAACAACTACCCTGGCTTCAAACTGTGCAAATTGGGGAGAGTTTGGATCATTGTTTCACACAGCCCTAAGAAAATAAAAGCAAGCAATGAATAGTGATAACCTTCAGTATTTCTCACATGAAAAACACTGACTTCCTTTTCTCTAAAGGTATTCCAAGAGACACGTTGATAGACTGATATTTTCACCTCTGTGCTTAAAATGTGTGGCAAAACATGAGAGATTTTAATTCCTAGTTGTGGGCACTTGTAATGGAAACTGCTGCTCAGTGCAATTCACCCCAACCAAAGTTAAGGCAGCAAACCTTGTGACCTGTGTCACAACCAAAGTACCCTGGATTTGAAACCTCTGATTCATCCAGTAAAGAAAAGGAAAAGCAGATTTTATGTGCAGTCCTTCCACGGAAAACTGTGGAAGAACAGTAGTAAGTAAGCACTATAAAGAGGAAAAAAAAAAGATAAGCTAAATTTAATTTATTTATTTACACCCTACTCCACTAGAAATCAAAGTAATTGAAAGATTTTGATTTGTGCAGATGAGTGGACTTCAAATATCCAGGAGTAACCTCCTTCCAGGATACCTGTGCTAAAGGCAAAGCTCGAGCATCTCAAGCCTGGCCTGCCAAAGCTCTTCCACAGCAATGGTTTGGGAGGCTGAAGGACAAACCCTGCTCCAGAGGGCTGTGCCCACTCCCTCATGGCACCACCAGTGCCAGTCAGGGGGTGGGCACCTTCCACCCCTGCACCCACAGAAAAGGAGGGAAAAGGTAAAGGTGGAAGAAATAGGAAAGACTCCAGACATTCACATCATACACAGTGCAGCTCGAGCAGTCTCGCTACAAATGGCATTCCTTTAGAGCTGGAATTAAAGCCAGTGCATGAAGAGCATTCTGACACTCCCCAAAGTTCTTCCATCCAAATTCTTTGCAAGGAGACACCCCCATGGCAAGTTCTTGCTGCCTGAATCACTCCTTCCCAGGGATTACGTTACGGTCCCTATTTCCCAACTCAGGGAGTACTCAAGAGTCAGCTCTCAAACACATTTCCCATTCCTTTAGCAGCTCTGGGGAAGGAAAATGCTATGGGAAAGCAAGGAAAAAAGGCCATTCGATGGGGCAAAACCTCCAATGTACCCTCAGAGTGCTTGCTTAGACTTTGTGTCAATGCTGGCTTTGCAACCGGGACTCTCGAGCGCACAAGGAGCGCTCGTTTCGGGGACGCAAGAGCAGAGCCAAGTACCCATTTTTTGGGTTTCTCTCGGTGCTTTTGGCGCTGCCGTGAGTGCGGGGCAGGCGGCGGGGCCGGGCGGGGCAGGGAGGAGCCGGGATGCGCTGCCCTCTCCATTGGCTGCTCCCGCAGGTGAGCGCCGCATAAAGACCCACCTGCGGCCGGGAGGGGCTGGGGCTGCACCGCTCCTGGGATTCTGCTCCAAAGAAGGACCCCCCCCCCCCCCACCACCATCACCAGTTTCTGGGTTTATTTTCTATCTCTAGTCTATTTTTTATTTTTTTTTTTTTTTTTAAATGTTGGTTTAAAGTTCAGGAGAGCAGTCGCAGGACGGGATTGGGACGGAGCTCAGCAGGTGAGTGAATGAGACAACCACACGTCCTTAGGTGTGGTGGAAAACTTGGGAACTAAGGGAGTGGCGTGGCTGGGAGACACCCGGGTGAAGATGAAGAGGGGGGTTTTGGAAAGCTGCTGCAGTGGAGAGGAGATGCAGGATGCTCTAATGAGGGGTATTAATTAATAGCATTCATAAGGCAGAAGCGCAGCTCATTCTCTGCAATCACCAGCACAGCTGCCCTTTGCTCTTTCCCAGCCTCAGCCTCCAAACAGCTCTGAAAAGGAAAAATGCAAACTCCTCAAGCAGTATTTTAAGGCATAAATAAGAGCAGAGTTACTCAAAGCAGCAGTTGCTGGTACATGCAGAGATATTCCCTAAACTGGTGAGAACGAGGAGGTTGGTGCTGTTGAAATTCCATCAGAAGCCACAGAGTTGCCCTGGACTTGCACCAGTGCAACAAAGACCAGCTCTGAGCAGCCATCTAGGCCACCAGCCAGAGGAATTGAACTTCTTTTAGTCTTCTCTGCATTTTCTAAGCAAATCCCTTGAAAAATGTTTTCTGACCTATCCAGTGGTATCACAAAAAGTGAAATATTTAAGAAAAGAGTAATATTTCTTATTTTTCCTTATAGAGAAAGTTCTAACTTGCTTTAGTTTGAGTTTACCAAGGTGTTTGAAGTCCAGGTCATTGCTATGTGTGCTGGATGCCAAAGCTTAGCTCCAGAAGGTGAGCTGTCTCCTGCTGGGACAGAGCTTATCTCTGGGAGCAGAGGAGCCAGTGGGCTCAGGTGACATTGCTCTCCCTTTCTGGGGATGTTTGTGCTGATTGTTGTGTATTAGAATTGTCCAAAGGCCTTCTCATGCACTTCTAAATGAGACAATCAGGAGTTTTGTGACAGCCAGGACCCTCTCCCAGTGCAATGCATGGGGGTAAAGCCAATTTCAAATGTAACTTATTACTGTGCTGTAAAACTTGCCCAAAGCAAAGAGAAATTCCACTTTTAAAGCCATGCAAAAAGGTGTGAGGAAAGGCATGAATACTCTGAGTGAGGCACAGAAATGGAAGCCCCTGAACAAGCAGCAGAACATGCTTTGAGTGGGAGCATTTCCTGGGAAAGGTCCAAGCAAAGGCTCTTTTTGGACATAACACCTGGATCAGGTTGGGGTTGCACATGAGTGTTACCTTTGGAAGTCACAGAGCATCCAGGCTGAGCTTTGGAAAGCAGTGTTTACTCCTATTTTATTTAAATACAAGCCTGTGTTACAGTGAAAGAAATTATTATCTGTTTTCTAACCAGGATAGTGAGTTACTGTCCCTTCTGAGAGCACACAGGGCACTGCACTGAATTTCAAGGGTCTGCAATCCCTGGGACTAATGCAAAGTCCTTTTCATGTAACAAATGCAAGGAGCTCTGGCTCAGAGCATCTCTCTTTATCTCTTAGTTCCTCTATGGACAAGGAAACAGAGAAACATTTGCTCACTTTAAAGTTCAGAGAAGTCCAGCACAGTTTTAGCTGACCTTTAGTTATAAAGGTTTGCCCCCTCTGAGGATGCTGCTGCACCCAGACTCTCAACAGGCAAAAGGAAAAACCAACTGGAATCTCATTAAAAGGTTGAAACCCCCCCCCCCCCCAACCCTCACACTTCAAATTGGGTGTTCAAGATTGAGGGGAGCTGTTGAAGGTGGGACCCCAGAGCTTGTCTTTCTAGTTTTTATTACCATTGTTTTAATGTAAGATCGTGTTGATAAGCGCCTTGATTTAATAATCTGAGCTGCTCCTGGAGGCAGCTGGAGCCCAAACCAGCCTGCAGCTGTTTTTCCCTCTCCTGGGCTTGGTGGGAGCCAGGCACGGAGGGGTTAATAGCTGGAAGCTCTGCATTAGGCACTGACAGGGCTAAAGCCCGTCCTAACTTGCCTGATAAAAGGCATTTCAAATAAGGCAGGATTGCAGAGAGGAATTTCAGTTGCTGGGTTCCTGCCTGGGCCACCCTTTCTCAGGGCTTACCCAAAAGCTTTTAACATGTCCTGACAAAATGAAGGGAGAGGCTTCAAGGCAAGCAGCAGGTTTATATTTAAAAAGCAAAAGGGAGAGAGAAACACCCTGAACTGTTTGTTCTGCTCAATCCCCCATCAGCACCTCCGTACTGGGGGGGTTTGTGGGTTGGGTTTTTGGTTGATTTGAGGTGGATTTTTTTTTTTTGTTTTGTTTAAATACAGGCAAGCATTTCAGTTCACCTTCAAGTGTTGCACCCTAACTTATCTTTTCCCAAGCTGCAAAGCACAAGCAAATTAAGATTTGAAACCTTAAGTTATCCAAGTGCATGGGAGACTTGTTAAAAATGTTACTGCTCAGAAGTGGAGCCTTCATTTCACCAGGCACTTGGAAAACCCCAGTTTTCCCAGGCATCAAAGAGGCAGGAGTTGGGACCTGGGTCCCTTTATTTGGCTTCATGTCCCTGTGAAGCAAAGCCACCTACATTGGAAATAGCATTTGCCATTCCTTGCTGGATGTGGTGAACTTCCATTTCACTTGTGGAATTTGTGTATTTCAGGGTCGATTTTTTTATTCATATTTTCAGTTCTTTAGATGAGCAGCAACATGCAACATTAAGTATATGCATTATAGTCAGACTTCAGTATTAATTGTGCAGGTAAAAACAAGATGTAAAATACTTCAATCTCTGAGCACATTCCTTGGCAAACATCTCAGAAACACCTTTCCTGCCTAGATGCAGGGATGGGTTGGGCTGGATTTTGAGGGAGGAATACTCCTAGCAGTCTTAATGTGCATTCTTTTTGTCTCTTTCACAGATTGGAAGCTCTCTGGAAGAGGCTGCACACCTTTTAGAGGGTTTGGACAGTGCCTAGCTGAACTATTCTAATCCTTATAGTGCCAGAGGGCAATCCCAGACTATCCCTAATCCCTTTCCCAGATGCCCCAAGGCTTGTGCACGAGCAGGGGCAGCCTGGCAGTGCCATGCTGGGGCAAGGGATGAATTCCCTGCTCTGCCCACAAAGCCCCTGGAGGGACCACACTGCAATTACCACATCGTGGGGGCTGTGACTAAATGAAATTATTTCTCCCCTCTCAAGGGAAGCTGCACCTTAACTCGTTCTCATTATGGCCAAAGGCCTTTAAAAAGGACTAGTATGTAGAAGAAAATTCCCTCCAGGAATCCTTTGGGGTTTGTAAATTCAGGCGTTTAAGGCCAGAAGGGACTATGCCCATTAAATTGTTGCACCTCCCTTGTAAAAGCCATAAAAGCCAAACCCAAACGCCTTGAGCACTTAATTTGGAGACACTCCCGGTGGTTTAAAACCTTCAAAAGGTTCAGAATTGCCATAACCTTTGGTAAGTGGTTCCCACAGTTAACAGGACAAATGTCCCTGGTTATTTTGTTACAGGCTGAAATTATAGAGCATAAAAAAGGGGATATGGGGGGGGAAAAGGCAAAATTTCAGACCATAGCATCCCTATAAGGAGCATTTCACACCTCCTAGACGCCATCCAAACATCGCAGCTGGGCTTCCCTGCAAGGTACGTTAACACCCAGTAAACTCTCCTGCTTTTTCCCAGTGAAATGAGGACCGTCCATGGGTTCTGTTGTCCTTCATTCCACCGGAGTCTGTCTCATACCTAACCAGATTTCAGTGGAGTGAAGCACAAGAGGCATGGAGATGAATCAGCAACCAGAGGAGCTGCTTCCCACTGGCACAGAAGGGGGACCACATGGAAATTTGGATACACCAGGCAGAGATCAAGATGCTGGGAAATGGAGAGGAGCAGCACACAGAGCATTTTAATTACCTGAATATTTCCTCAAAGTCTCCAGTAAGAACCCTTTTTAAGAATGTACTTACTTGCTGCATAATATGTAAAGATTAAAAGTCTACAAAGACCACAAGCTGCTTTCTGGAAGGTTTAAATACCTTATTAGCAGGAAATTAAACTCTAATGTGGATAAATTAGACATGTAACCTCATCCCTTTCAGTCATTTTCCCTCTAGGATGGTAAATGCAGAGAAGAAACCAGAAGGCAGCCCTGTTTCAGTGCCCACACACCACTCTGCTCTCCCTAAACAATCACACCACCTTCCTCCCAGCCCTCCTGCCTTCAGAACCTGCAAAAACTCCATTCATATTTTAGACCCATTTATTTTGTAATAAAATTAATGTAAATAAGATCGAAGTTTCGGGAGGGTTTCGATTTTTCAGGCTGAGCACAGGATAGATCTTTCAAGGTGCCAGTGTAAATTCCTTGAAGGTTAATGCACTTAAACATATTTGATGCATAAAAGTGTCACATCTAACACTAATCATCCACCAGTTGTAATTGCCTTTTCAAAGTCCTCACCTCCCTGAGACAGATCCCCCAAAAAATGAGGTCTGGCAAATTTAAAACAAAAAACCAAATAATGTCTCCCTACCATCAGGATGTATTATTTGCCTTGATAGATTTAGTACCAGATTTCAAGAATTTATTGGCCTGTATTATTCCTCAGCTGCCAGCCTAATCCTTCTTTCCCCTGCCCCTTTGACTGGACTGATTTAAAAAGCATTCCAAAGCTACTTGCTGATGGCTTTTCCTACAAACTCAGCCCACTGAGGGCTTTGCTCCCTGGAAAACCAAGAGGCAGCTTCCCCATGTAGTGGTGCTGAGCTTTTCCAGGCAGCACTGCAAGCTGCCAAAGCTGCTGATATTTTATTTCCTGGCTCTTTCTTAAGCCTAACACACACTCTGTGCAGGGAATCTTACAAAAACTGACTTCCCTGCTGAAAGTTACACTCTGGTTCAATTCAAATCATTACAGACAGGACCACAACATATTTTCAAAAGAGAATTTGACCAACTCTAATCTGTTTCAGTTTTCTATACTTTCTTTTCTACCTGTAGGTGCCTTGAAACACATCACCACCCAAAAGAACTCGATAGGTTTTCATGGAATGGTTTGAGTTGGAAGAGACCTTGAAGCCCATCTCATTCCAACCCCTCCTTCCACCAGCCCAGGTTGCTCCAAGCCCTGTCCAACCTGGCCTTGGACCCTTCCTTTTCCTGAGGTCTTTTTCCTCAGGGCATCTCAGAACATCTGAGACCTTAGTGAGAGTTCTGCTGGTGATTACTGGCGCAGGGCAACAAATTGGTGGGTTTTTTTTTCCTTTGTTATTCCTCTCAGCGAAACAAAGAGTCAAAGAGCACCAGGGGTGAGTATTGTGTGTCAAATATAAGTGGGTGAGAAATGCACAAGTTTGTGTATTTACCAATTAAGGATAATAAACCAAGGGGCCCTACCTTGCCAGAGGTCCAGAGGGCAGAACCCTGTGCTGGGAAAGCCCCTGAAGCTCCACTGGAGCCCAATCCTTCCTTCTCACCCTTCCCTGCCCTGCCTTCAGCTTCCCAGACCTTCATTTGTAGGGCACTGAGAGGTCTGGGGCTGAAGACAGAAATATAGTGGGGGATTAATGACACACTGAGGAATATTTACAGCACTACAAGCAATACATTACTTAGCCATTTGTTCTTCTTTCCCCCCCCCCGCATATGAAGGACATTTTGGCTACCAACTTTCCATACATTAAAGCGAGGACTGTAATGAGACAGCAAAGTGGCAGAGACATGCATTGCTGTGGACAAGTCCCTGTCAGCAGAGTCTGCAGTGAGCAAAACTCCTCTGAGAGATGACAGGTGCTGTGTAAATGCAAGCTCGTTATCAAAGGAACCACGGCTTGTTGCTCACACTGATGTAGCACCACAGACAAGAAAAACCCTCAAGTTCCTCTTTGGAGTAATATGTGCAGTCGAAAGACTGAATGTTTCCAGAGCTTAGAAAGCAACTGATGATATAGATCTGGCAACTCAGACAAGAAAAGCTTATTTTCAGGGAAAAGAAATGAGATCGAAGCACAACAGTCATAAAAGTACCAGCCAAGAGTGTTTGCTCATTCATTTGGAAGCTTTTTGGTGCTGCCAGCTCTGGTGCTTGGGACATTATAGAATCAGAGAATAGGTTGGCTTGGAAGGGACCTTAAACATCACCTTAAACATCACCAAGTTCTAACCCCCTGGAACCTTCCACTAGAGCAGGTTATGCTAAAGCCAGACTTAACTAAGGGGCCTTATTGGCACCAGGAACATCCATATAGGAAAAAACCAGCCCTTTTCTGTCTGCACAGCCCTCCCAAGGAGACACAAAAACTGGAAGCCCAGTGCCCTCTCCTGCTGTTATTTGGGAATACCATGTCCTGAGCAGGGTCTGTCCCTGCACCCTGGGGAGGGGGCACATGGAAATGGGTGGATTTGGGGCATATTTATTTGCTGTGTTGCCTGTGCAGGTCATTTGCTGTACTGAGGTGCATTCAAACCCTCAAAGAGTGCAGGCTCTAACTGGTACAGATGAGGAGAATTATTCCAAATAACCCCCCAGCAGGGCAGTGCTCGCCCTCAAAATTCACTCACTGGGCAGCACAACAGCAGGGAGTGCACACCCATCCCAACCTCCCTGGCAAAAATTAACCTGGCACGAGCTGAAAGATCCCTGAAGTGGCACAAAAAGGGGCAAGCTTGTTTCAGAAAAAAAATCTGTCCTTTTGATTGTTTTCCATAGGAAAGAGGATGAGGAATAACATTGCTGAGCTGAACGCCTAGGGAAGGAGAGAGCTAGAAAAGCCAGAAGTTTTCAGCTTTTTTTCCTAGTTACATTTTAGTGTTGTGCCTAAATTCCTCACCTAGAGTCAGGTTTTATTCAGTAGCCAGATAGGCCTAAAATGCCATTTCAGTACAAGCCTTTCCAAGCCTTTGAGCTGCTTCAAATAAACGCTGCCTTGTCTGGTGTTAACTTTGCAGAGCTCTGAAGCAGAGGGGAGGTTTGGATAACAGGCCCTTTAGAAACCCTTTACAAATGTAGATTTGATTGACTGACTGATTGAACTTAATTGCAGACATTCTCTTAATTGTACACTTAATTACTGACACTGTGTCAAAAGATTTCTGATGCAGCACCTGGAGGACAACCTTGCAAGTGCCAGTCAAAGCCAGCTGCACAAGACATCAGGGAGGTGCTGCACATTGCCACAGCTTGGAAGGGGGGAAAAAATCATAATATTTTAATAATATACAATTAGGGTTTCACCCACCCTCAGACATGCGTGTGCACATACACACAATCACAAATCTCTGCGCTGGGAGGGCATCTAATACATGGGGAAGAGAAAAGGAACAAAGAGCGATAATTATGGGACCATGTGACAGTCCCACCCCTTTGTGGGCTCTCCTAATATCCCCAGTGCTGGGAGCTGCAGGGGGAGGACAGCATGCCATGGGGTTTGGCAGGAGTGGTACAGCTGCTGGCCACTCTCGATTTAGTAACTCCAGATTGGGAGGGTGACATTGTGACAAGAAATCCAACCCCAGGTATTTGTTTCCGAGGTTAAAGCTCTGAATATTCTCAGCAGCGGTTTTGGGTCACCACAGGTCTTCCTGCAAACAGCTACTCATGGAGCAGAAATAACAGCATTCTCAGTGTCTGCAGGAACTTGGTGATTATTGTTCTCATACTTCTCAATAGACAAATTAATGTTTTAGTGAATGCAAGACTCAAACCCAAGCTGCAATAGCTTGTCCATGTAGCACACGTGGTGCACAAATGAGCAGAGACTAATCTGGATGGGTGCAGGTTTTCCTTACAATATTTTTACCAATAAAGCCACATCTACAAAGTCTTGTTATTAACTAGATGTGTTAGTCAATAAAAATCAATCACAGAATTGCCAAAGTTGGAATGGGACCCTAAAAATTGAGCTCAACCACCAGTCCAGCACCACTGTGTTCACCACTAAACTATGTCCCCAAGTGCCACAAGGCTGCAGAGCTTTAGAGAAAGGCAACAAAGCACTGAGATGTGAAAAGCAAAGGGGAGCTGAATGATGGCAAGTGGGATGAAGGGGCAACACTGGCCATGGCAAAGCACAGGGTATGCAATGGTATTTAAGACTTGTTTTCCTGCCTCTGAATCCACTCCTCACACCCAGCTCACACATCTGATTCAAGGCCATGACAGAGGCACCAAAACTCTCCAGGAATTAAGGTTTGCCACGTTCAAAAGATGTGGAGAGACAAAACTGCACTGGTTGCAACACTGGTTATGAGTTTCTGGCTCTCCCTCTGGAAAAGGAACCAACTGGGACAATCTCTGCTGCTGTTGGGTGGGAGTGAGTGTGAAATAGTGCAGACACACCAGGTAGGAAAGGGAACATCTTCCAGAAAGGGTAGCTCTGGATTTTAATCACCTCCAAAATCAGGGCTGTACAGGAGTCCCCCTAAACCCAGCCAGCCCAGGTACTGATGCACAGATACACTCCTCTAAAACCCCAAAAAACAGAGCACACCAAAACTGTACAGGCAACTAGCAGAGAAGACTGGAATTGTTCTACACCCACATAGATGCAATTTGCTCAAAACACCTGGAGTCTCGTTAATTTACCTGTGACATGTTGCTACACTTAATTGCCTTTGACAATTAGTAACATTTCAACACCTCCTTTAATGGCCCAATTATGAGAACACTTGTCTTCTGAGCAGCAGATAGAAGAAAATAGATGGGTGAAGCTTCAAAGCAGAACCTCCTCTGAAGGTATTTGAATGAAGAGCTTAAAACACAAACCCCAAAGAGTCCGTCCCGAATTTTTTTGGCTCCCACAGTGACAGAGGAGCTGTGTCGGCCCTGGCCATGCCCCTCCTGGCACAGGGCTGTGACAGCCACTCTGAGAGCAGCAAAATTAATTACAGGGAAAAGTGCTGAGCAGTTCCCTCCCTCCACGTCTTGCACTTGATGTTTTATCGATTACTTCTGTGTGCCAAACAAAGTGCATCCTCTGTAAACTAAATCCTGTTTCCAAACTGGGAGAGGCACAATGGGAACACAGAAGCACTTCTTCCACCCACACAAGCTCCTGCCTGTCGAGTAGGAATCTTTGTTAGAACACAGCCTTGCAGGATTGCTGTGATTAAATGTGGTTCCAAGTGCTGGCTGCGTTCTGGTGGGCAGAAACAAGCAGGTAAGTCCTTTTGCTGCTCCAGGCTGGGCACAAGTGCTGATTCACAACCACACTGAGCAGAAAAGACAGAGAACCTTGATGCTGCTGCTTGTAAATTGAGAAACTCCCTGCTGACAGAGAAGTTCAGTGCTGGGGAGTGAAAGTTCCTTCTGCTCCAAGGGCAGTGGCAAATGATCACCCTGTGTGTGCAAAGACCACTAAGTTTTGCTCCCATTTCCAGTTCTGCAACAATCATTAGGATTTTCCGTGCTTTCCCTTTTCCTCCCACCTTTCCAAGCTCAGATCTCTCACCATAGACCCTCAGCTGAGCAGCACAATTCATCTTCAATCCCCTGCACTGCTGTTGTCAACCCCCAGTTTCCTTTCAAACCTCTGCTGAACACCAGGTGCCTCCCTTTGGTACCTGCATCTCTCCTCCTCTGCATTTATTTCTCTTTCTGAAGCATCTTGAGCTTCAGAGGTTTCAATTCCTCACCAACATCGACCACTGCAACCCCACTGAGAGTCAAGCAAGCCTGACTTGCACCACAGCACAAGAAGTTCCACTGAAAGCTTTCCAGAAGGATCTTTCAGGGACTGGGGGATCTCACATCACCAGCATAACAACTCTTGTGCTTTTGTGTTCCCTTTTTAACAGAACCTCTTAAATTATCAGGGTCAGGACACGATCTGGATGCTGATGGGCTTTGGCTGACCAGTTTGTTCTCTCCCTGGAGCTGGGTAAGCTGGGAGTAAGTCTGAAGAGAGCCCCCCAAACTGGCTTCTCTCAAAGAGCAGGTGTAGTCTTAGCACTGGATAGAATTAACAAATAAAACAATGTTTTATTAAACTACTATTGCATTTTGATTGAATAGCATTTGGACTACATAGGAGCAGACATATTCCTGAAAGTAATTGGTTTTCCACATCTGCTTTCCCTTCTAATTGGACTAATTACTTCAGTGTAGGATCATGTTCACTACTCTCCAGAAAGCAAGAAACCTTGATTTACAGTGAGAAGAGCAGCAATTAGAGAGAATTAATTCACCCGGCAACATCTAAATAAATCATATTATGAGAAGACAGCAATGTAATTATTGTGACTGGTGACTCCCTTGTGGAGAAACATCATCCTTAAGCCTAAATCAAGCAGCTCAGTTCTCTGAGGAATCCACCACAGCTCCTCCAGTTTCACAGAGCATGTAGTACCAATTTTATTTTTAAGACCTAATTGAGGTGCATTGTCAAAAACAATAGGGTCTAACACTCCTCAGGCAGCTGAGGAAAAACAATCAAATCCTTGACAACTCTCTGTTTGTCCTTGGAACCAAATGTGTGTTCAACAGCCCTGCATAACATATGCCAGCAGCAGCTTCCAATCAAAGCTGCATGGCTTTTATGGCCACAGTGTCCTCCCTCCATGACAAGCCAGGCTTTTCCTACCCTCCCAGCCCAGTCCACCCCTCCAGATGGCTGATTAAAAGCCTTGCTGAAGACAACAAGGGGGTTCAGAAGATGGTTCTGCTCCACAATGGCTAAATTACCTCCCTACCCATGCATTAGCAGGCTGCTCCTGCTGCCTTGATGGTGGTCACACAGTCCTTTGCTGGTTTAGCAAGTGGGGAGAGCCACCTTAGCATGGCAGAGCTCCCTTCATGTTCTTAATGTCATTCTTAAGTCATTAATGACTCATTAATGACAATGTTCTTAATGTCATTCTCAAGAACTTTGGTGTTCCTCTCACAAATGCCTCTTGCTAAGGACAGCACTACCACCTTCTCATATTTACTTCCAGAAAAAATCCACGCTCCTTTTCTGGGAAGGGAATAGATGATTTCCACACAAACCAGTAACTCCCAGTTACTCCATGGCTTTACCCTACCAAGAGCTTGCTCCAGGCATGGGGGCAGAATAACCCACTGCTCCACCTCAGGTCATTAATTCTCTTCATAAGGTTTCTCTGCTTCCAGAACATGTCTCTGTGTGAGCCACCCCCTGAATTAGCAGTGGGCATTCCCTAATTTCTGGCTGCTTTTACACATCAGAGAGTCATGTTGTCTCACACTGTCACGGGACACGAATAACCATGACAAGAATTAGCATAAAAAGATGTTATACTTGATGTCCACAACCTGACACCTCATAAATCCCTCCCCTCAGCAAGCTTCCCATCCAAACATTTACCCTCTTTTAGCAAATGCTTGATCCATTAGGAATGGGGCTGATAAATTGTCAGTTCAGACAGGTGGAAACAGATCCATCTCGATTTGCCATTCTTTTGCCACAGCACATAAATCCAGCCATCAGTTACAGCACCTCCTGCTCTGCCTCCAGACTGGGAGGGAAAGGTGTTTAACAAACACTAAGTCTGGAAGAAAGCAAAGCCTGGAGCTTTGAGGTTTTAAACACATTTAGGAGCCTTAGCTTTATTTACTGCCATTCAAATCTCCACCCCCTTTACTTCTGAGAAATTGTCATGGCTGCCTTTAAATATTCTAAATGCTTCCAAATAAAATAAAATAAAAACAAATCAAGAAATAAAAATGAGTTTATGCAGACTCTCAGACATAAAGGGAGAATCCCTGGGGTTGGATTCCCTACACCCCAGAACTGGAGGACATTTCTATGCAGAAAAAAACCCCATAATGGATGTAAAACTCTGCCCTCCACTCCAGTTATTTCTGTACTCACTGAGCAAGGGCCACAACTGGCACAAATGTGGATTTCCATGACAGCTCAGAACTGAGCCCACCTACAGCAAAGACTCCAAGCAATACAAAACTATCCCACTTGACTTCCCACACTGCTTCATTTCTATATTCACATTTGTTGCATTGTCCAGGCAGGCCTAGAAAGAGAATAATGGCAAAGTGGATCTCATCGCTTTGGAAGGATGGAAGAGGGGAGAGATTTTTAATTGATTTTAGCCCTATATATCCATAACAATAATAGAGATGCACAATTATCAGAGGTCCTAAAAAAAATTAAGGCCACAGGAACAAGAAGCTCATTTAAAAAGGAAAGAAAAAGATGTACAAAAATAAATATATTCAAGTATCACAACAACGTAAGAAGTATTTTGAAGGTAAGTGGAACAGCTAATAATTCACAGCCATTATTCTTTTATCATTGTTCTGCTGAAGGTTGAGAAGGTTTTAAAACTGCAATTATCAACAATAGGTTTGCATTGAAATCAGCTTCTCTGCTGCATTTCTCCCTCCTCTCCCCTTCCCCTCCTCCTAAATAAAGAGAAGGAAGCAACAAAGGAAGCAACATCTTTAACACAATAAAGAGGTTTTTTAAGAAATAGCCACACAATCAGATAGACCAAAAAAAAGGAAGCAAAGTAGAGCTTGGCTGTTGGGGCATTTCTTAAAAATCAAACTAATTAAGACATTTTATGCCAGGTTGGTCAAATTAGCAGGAAAAACCTTATTTCCCCCCCCCCACTGAGCCACACTGACATCTCTTTGTATCTGTTACACCTTTGGCCAAGTTTTGACTTCTTGTGGGCCACTCTCAGCAGTAGGAGGAAGTCTGGCACAACTGGGAGAAGTGGAAAGGAGAGACTCAGATCCCAGACAGGGTGCTGAGCACAGGGACAGCTTTTCCTGCCCTTTGCACCTCCCCAGCCTCCACCAGCACAGCACCACCAGCTCTTGGCACGATTAACCCCCCTTAAATAACTTAGCGACTTGAAAAATCACTTTTCTCCTAACACACTGCCCTGCTCTGCGTTTGTTTTCTTTACTGGAGCTTCTTCCACCAGGCTCTTAATGACCGTGGATTAACGAACAATTACAAGGCTCCATTCGTCCCTCCGTGTAATTCCAAGAAAGGAAGAGCATCTTTCTGGAACGTTATGCTTGAAAAACAAAGGAGAGCTTTGACTGTCAAGTCACTGATGTTCCCTCTTCACTTAAAAGCTTTCCAATTTACTTACAAATTATAGTGTTTTTAATGCAAATTAAGCACTAGAGAACATTCTTTCCTTCCCCCAGATTAGCAGGAACCAAATTGACCAAGAAAGCCAAACATGGGATGTGGACTCGATGAATATTTAAAATAATGAGCCTGTTTAATTATTCTGATTGGTGAAGTACGAGGTTATTAAACGCCTCTGAACTGATGACAGGGTTGGAGCATATGGTTTTGCTTTCTGAACACAGAGAAAATGTTTTCTGATACTCTGTGTTCTGCTATTCTTTGTTGAATTAACGATGAGCATGAAATACAGCTACACATGCTCAGGACCTTGGGGAAATATCTCTTGCTTCAGAAGCAAATGCCACGATGTGAAGGCAGAGGCACTCCAGGTATCTGGGAATGTGAGCACACACTGACCAATTTCTGCCCAGGAAAATGGGGCTGGATCCTTCCAGCTGCTGAGGGAAAAAAAAACCCAAACCAGAGTTCATTCAGTTCTGCTTTTGCTCCAACGTGTCACCAAATTTACACATTGGAGAAGTTTCCATTCACATGTGTAGGAAAACCCTGAGCCAGAGGGACTTGGGAACAAAGATTCTTGTCAGATCCAGTCAGTGCAAACACACCAAGTTCTCTGTATGGTTTACTAGTTCATTATAAAGGTAATACAACTTTTTTTTAGCCATCAGGCCTCTAAATGCCCATGAGTTCACCCAGCCAGTTACTCTTTCTGTGCCCAAATGCTGCACTTGGGCACTTCCCTCCCAAGATCCTGCCCTCAATTACCAAGGAAAGCCTAAACATGGAAATTACGACACAGTTGGAACCCCCAGATGAGCAGGCACATCGGGGTAAAGTTTTGCCTGCTCTGCTTTTAGGGTGCCCATCTCTCCACCTCACCTGAAGTGAGATGTTCCCAGGGGGATTTTGTTCCTTCCCCACTGCACACAACAATTCCCTTTTATTTTGGGAATTAAGATCTGGAGAGTTTGGGTTTGATTACAAACATTCCAGGTCAGAGCTGCTCATCTCCAGAGAGTGAACAAGCTTCTGCTGGAGGTGCTGAGTTTTGAAACTATTGAGCACCTGCTGCTTCTCTCAATTTCATGGATTTTTGGGGAAGTGAGAGCACAAACCTAAAGTCATCCATACAGGAAATCCATACAGGAAACTGGGAGAGGGACTCTTAATCAGGAACTGGAGTGGCAGGACAAGGAGTATTGGGTTCAGCTGAAGGAGGGGAAATTTAGATTAGATATATGGAAGAAATTGTTCCCTGGGAGGGTGGGCAGGCCCTGGCACAGGTTGGGCAGAGAAGCTGTGGCTGTCCCAGCCCTGGAAGTGCCCAAGGCCAGGTTGGACAGGGCTTGGAGCAACCTGGGCTACTGGAAGGTGTCCCTGCCCATGGCAGGGGTGGGATGAGATGAGTTTGAAGGTCCCTTCCAACCCAAACCATTCTGTCCTTCTCTGATAACCCAAATTACTCTGAAATAACAGAGCCAAGATGGAGCTTGTGACCCACCTGCTCTCTCTGTCCCACCTCCTTGTCTGGCTCTGGCAGCAAAATTTCTTTAAAGATGCAGTTTCAGGTGCTCTCACAGGGCCCATCAGGAGGTTAGTGCGTGAAACAAGATCATATCCCTGTGGCAAGTCATTCACACCTCCTGATTCCTAATGCCATCTGCTCCTCCCTGAACCTATTTTTGGCTTTAATTGGAGATTCTGGAACTTCTGGAGACCAAAGGTGAACGAGCACATCTGGTCTGTGCCTCCCACTTGCTATCTTGTACTTGAAGCATCCCGGCACTCTGAGCATGGAGGTCACTGCTGTGCCCTTAGAAAGGTGAGAACCCAGGGGAGAAATTCACTGTTCTTGGGCAAGAACCCCCCTTGCCCTGGATTCCTGTGCTGGTGGGCACTGCCTTGCTGTTCTCTGGAGGGGAGGGCTGGAAGCAGCACCACACAAACCTTGTTGACACCTTTCCTTGGGCTGGCACCAAGGAGCAGGAGGGGATTCATCTGAGTTCAGCTCCCCCTTGCCTTCCCCTTGCACTCTAAAGCAATCGTGTTCCACAGGAAGAACATTTTCATCCCCAGCCCGAGACAGGTGCCCTGAAGCGCTGAGTAAGGACAGAGACCAGGCTCAGAAGGAAAGAGTTCAGCTGCTGAGCAGATTTTTCCATTATTTTGTCAAGGTGGGGAGCTTCTGGTTATTTTAAAAAAATAGTTACCATTAATTCCTAGTTCAAAATGCTTTAAAGACCACCTATGCCTGAGGGGGGAAGTGTAGGTCCATCCCAGAGACCCAGACATGCAGCTGCTGTGCTGGTAACAGGGATATTCCCCAAAATGGACAAAACCTGCTGTTTCCAGTGGCCACAGGCACCTAAACCCAGATGTGATGTGGCCCACACACCACTCTCCACTAGGACAATCCTCATGCAGGTCCCACTGAGCTTTCCCACTGCCAGCAGGGTCTGGCAAACTCCCCCTCAGGGAAAAAAAACCCCACAATTCAAGCTTCTACCTACATGAGCTGCTGAAGGAAAAGGCACAAAACCCACAAAAGCCAACTAAGCAAACAAAAAGGAGATAAAAGCAGTTTGCTTTAAGGCAACAGCTTTTCTGAAAGCCTGCAGTAAATCTTTAAGATTATCAATAATGAACACATTCAATGTCTTTTTTTCGTCTTCTTTTAAATCACTTCTTGCAGTGGAAAGAAATCAGTCCGGGGGGGTGTTCCTATGCGAGCTGCATTTATTATCAAGGGATTGAGAGTGCTGGAGATGGAAAGGAGGAAAATGAGCCTCGACAAGGCTTGGGGAATAAAGCACACACCACTTGATAGTCCTTCCTCCCCCCATTTGTCACAGCACCCCATAAGGAGCACTGGAATTCATCTCGCTCTAATGACACTCACAGTAGTAGTAGATGTTTCTCCCAAATTTAGTCAAGTGACAACCCAAAGTCTTTAATATGCAAAGGAGCCCTTTGTGTAACTCACCACAACTTTGGTGTCTTGTCATGCCTTACAGGAGTTGCAGGAGAAGCAAATTGCAATGATCACAGGAGCCAAGAGCTGGCAGGGACGTGCCAGGGCAATGCTGGAGTTGGCTCTTGATTGTCGTGTACGTGTAGACACACATTGCATGGAATAAAGGTGGGTCCACGAGCTCCTCAAACATCTCAGCTCAGCCCTGTGCAGAGCTGCTGGGGCCACGCTCCTTGTTTGTCACCTGCCTCAAATGGCACCTCTGTGCCATCAGATCTCCCTGTTCCTGCCACTGTAACATTCCCCTCGGCTGCCAGGGCAGCACAGAACCCACGGCTCGTGTTGGCATCAGCACTTGGGCTCCAGAGGGACCCTCAGCAGGGTCATCTCCAAACCACAGCAGGAGCTGCCGACCCTCCCAGGGCAGGCTCTCCTTGGCTTTGGATCACAGGATGGAAAGAAGAAACAAATGTTGACATTTTGTGTGAGTTTTCTTTGGTTGTTTAGGGATTTTCGGTTGTTTTGTTTAGGTTGTGGAGTTTTTGTTTGGTTTGGGGGAGTTTGGCTTTCTAGTTTGTTTGTTTGTTTTCTTTCAGGGTTTTCTTTGTCTTTGAGGTTGATTTTTGTCCTTTCTTTCCCCGAGGGATGGGGCAGCCAAAGCTTTCCTGGGCAACCTGTGCCATGGTCTCACCTCCCTAATATCCCATGCCCTCTGTCAGTGGGAAACCCAAATATCAAACCTCCACAAGATACTCAAATAAACACAATTTTCGCTACCAACACCCCTTCAAAGCTACTTTTGGTCATGGCATGCAATATTTACACAACTTCCTGCTGCTTTTCCTCCCAGAATTCCCAAGCAGCCCAGGGCAAGGTGCAGGATGCTTTCCCTTTTTCTTAAATAGGGAGGAAATAAAATGTCACTCCCCTCCCAGCCTGAGTAATTCCATTAGAAAAATCCTTCTGGCTAAAGGCATTAAATGAAAGCAATGTGTCATTTTCTCCTGATAACTTTTAATTGATCACATCCACCACATAGGTGGGGCTTGGCTAGAAAGGGTCTGCACCAAACAGCTCCTATTTGTCTGTGATTTCCCTGGGGCATCTTTTAAACCATTAAAATTTACAAACAACTTCATTTCTTATTAACACAGTTCCTTAATTGCTTCCATGGGAAAAGAGTCAAGTTATTTGCATCTTCTTTCTTAAGGCTCCAGGGCTTCAGCACAAACATTTAAGGATAAGCTTTGAAATGAAGCAAAAGCAGCAATTCTGCTCCAGACCCAGTCCAGGCTCGGGTTTGGTGCAGATGGAACCTCCTCTCCACACTTGCTCAGACACTTGCCCATCCCATGAGGCTGTTTTAAACCTCTTGAACATACAAAGGGATGGGTTTGGGGTATGGGTTTGGATAACACGTTTTTGGCAGTTCTTATCAAACCAGCTTTCTTGTCCCCCCCCATTTGCCAACAGCTTCAAAGAAGAGCACCACCTTCATCTCCAGAATTTAACACTCAGCACTAACATCTCCTGCCCTGTTTGAATCTACAAAAAACCCCTGTGTGTTAACAAAAATGCAGCATGGATTTCTCCAGCACAGCATATCACACAGAGCTCATAGGCAAGTGCATTCTCATTCCAACCAAGTACCTCATCATTTTAATGCGTTAATCAAATCTCTGTGGTTCAGGACCCAAATCCCTGCATTCATCATCAATTTGAGATGAACCTATTATTTAGGTTCAGAAAATTATTCACCAAACACAATCAAGCATAACTTGCCTGAAGTCTTTATAACATGAGTGTTTTCATTGTGAAGAGCCCCAGGGCTCCCTCAGGCAGGTCCTGCAGCTGCTCCAGACCCTCCAGGATTCAGGGAGCAGCATCCCAGGGCAGGAGCAGGGACAGGGGGAGCATCAAAGAGCTACTGGTGAGACTTTATCTCACTTCAGTTGAACTCTTCACTTGGAGGGCATATCTGAAGCAGAGAGCTATTCCAACCAGGCCATTGGAGCAATTCCAGCATTTTCTGTCTGCCAGAGGCCCTTCCAAACCGCACCTGTATATTGGGATATCACCTATAGCACAGTTTCTGCTCCAATCCTCAGCAGAACTACAGCAGTTTTCCTTTCCCATTTTTCCCCAATAAAAGCCAAAGAAGATCCATTACCTGAGAGACTCTACCCAGTGCATTTGATAATGGCATCAGAGAAAGGAGCCCTGAAAGACCTACAGGCTGCCTGCCCAGGGGCCCTGCTGAGACTCACCTTGCTCCCTTCCCACCCCAAACCCAGCGATTCTCCAGCACTTTAAATTCCCACACCTGAAGGAAACCTGCAGGATGGAGAGAAGCTCTACAAGAGCATGGAGTGGCAGGACAAGGAGGAATTGCTTTTACACTCAAAGACAGTGGGTTTAGATTGGATATTAAAGAATTATACTGGATATTAGGAAAAAAAATCTTTACTTTGAGGGTGGGCAGGCCCTGGCACAGGTTGGGCAGAGAAGCTGTGGCTGCCCCAGCCCTGGAAGTGTCCAAGGCCAGGCTGGACAGGGCTTGGAGCAACCTGGGCTGGTGGAAGGTGTCCCTGCCCATGGCAGGAGGTGGGATGAGATGATCTTTAATATCCCTTCCAACCCAAAGCATTCTGGGATTTTGATTTGATGAAATTGAGTTTCTCTAGTGAAGATGTTAGTGGAGAGTGCTGCCTTCTGAGAGTTTTCCTGTCTCCATGTCTGTCTGTCTATCTCAGAAACACTCCAGCAGGGGTTCTGGATCCGTCAGCTGTGTGTGGGAACATATTTAAAGGAAGCACCTCCATCTGAAATGGAATTCCCCAGCTCCTCCCACACATTTTCCAGGAGACCAGGCACTGCTCTATGTGATCAGCTGCTTGCACTCTCACAGTCAAACACTTACAGCAAATGGCACCAAATTTGCCATAAGCTGGTACAGCTCCCAAATGCACTTTACATATAAAGACTAAAATATAAATCCCAGTGCTATATGGAAACTGGATGTCACCCAAAGTCAGGAGTCTCTGCTTGGTTTTAAATATCACAGGGAAATATAAAGGGATTCTTTTAGTTAATAGTAATTATTATTCAGTCTATCATTAACAGCAACTGCACACACTTTGATAGACGGGTAGAGAAGCAGCTTTGGTTTTCATTGATGAGCCTGTGACTAGTTGCCAAACTTCTCTTATTACTGATAATTAGATCCTGTTGGTTCATCATCTGCTCCTGCTCCAGCATCAGGTGTTGAGGGACACACTTCCCAAAATCTGAGTGGGCAAGGACAGCTCCCTGCACCAGGACAGAGGGAAAGAGAGAGAGAAAAGACATTTTGTGCCTCCATGACCCGAACTAATTATAATTAAATGACCTTTGCAGAACACCAAACTACTCATCTTCCTTCCAGCATTTATAACAAGGCACATGCAAGGCCATGACTGGCAATGGCAGCATTTGGGTTTCCTCCTGGTAAACCTGGGATGGTTTAAAGTATGCTTTTTGCACCTCTGACACATCCATCAGCGTATGACAAAGAAAGCTGGGGCACAGAGAACCCATTACAGGAGCTTTTCTCAAAATTCCAGGCAGTTGAGTCATACTTTTGTAAAATAAAGCCTCTGTTGATGTCTCCTCGGGGCATAAGAAGTGTTTATAAAATACCTATTACACACAGGGATTATGAGCAATTTGGAGATTTATTTTCATACGTGAAACTGATAAAAATCTCTGCAAATTTCAAACATGAATTCCACGAAATGTCAGTTTTGCAATTCCTTTGTTCTAAGGGACAATGGTAGACAATGTTCCAGTGACCTCCAGTGGGGACCAGGGAAAATACAACCATCCTACACCCATCCCTTCTTGGTGCAGTAGGATTCTGGCTGCAAAACCTGCAGCAAGACAACTGGATTGGGATGGCCCATCCTATTCCCTGGTGGACAAACAGGCCAAGTGGTCTGAGCTACTTTTTCAGCCTTTTTTTTATCCAGGTAAGCTCAAACCAACCCTCACATCCCTCTAACACCCACAACTCAGGTTAAAGTTGTCACTGCTCAGACGACAGAATTAGGGAATAAAACAATCATCCCAGGGACATTTGCTCTCCAAGCCTGGGGTCAGGTCTTTGTGGGACACAGAACCCAACATGAGCCAACAAAGCTCATGAGACAACTGGAGCAAACAGCAACAACTCCTTCCAGCTCCAGAGCATTGATCTACTGGCAATAGGGACACTTCATTTGTAAAGTGTTCCTCCTGATGGCCCAAGTTCAGAATTCTTCAGCTTGTGCAGGCTGGCACAGCATCTTCACTTGGTGCAGCCCCAGTTTTGGTATCTCAGACCACGAGAAGCCCACAAAGACACACTAAACTCTCAGTTTAGTGGGAGTGGGTTTTCTGTGCCAGTCACAGAGCAGGGATCATCTCCCCAGCAGCTGAATTGGCAATACCATGTCTTGTATGAAGCAGCCTGATCCCAACAAACCCCAAAATACTGCAGAGGGTTCACCCTCTCCTCTGCCAGCACAAGCCAAGGGCTCTGACCTCAGCCTCATTACCTCCTTATCTCACTAAGGACTTCTGAGGCAGTCAAGAACCCAAAGACTTTTAGCCTGAGATTAATCCCCTCCCGTTCTTTTGTTGGTGGGGGCCGGGGAAGAGAAGGAGGAAGGTAATTTTTAAAGCACAAGTCCTTCTTATCACCATCTGGCCCTGATGAATATGGGAAGAACTCTGTTGATACATTAATAAATCCAGTATTACACGGTAGAACAGATAGCAGGGAAACACATCAGTCATCAAGAGAAAAGCCTCTGCTAAACTCAAGGGATGACCTTCAAATTAAAAAGAAACAGTGATAGAAGGGGAAAACTCCTGGAATGCAATGCATGTTCTGGCCCTGGTTTAGGAAAGGCAACGGGACTAAACTAAGCTAAGATTAAAAATCTTCTCCTGATCCTTTCCAAAGCCACCATCCATCCAAGACCTGCAGCAATGTTTATCTACAAGTGGATGGCCTGAACCTCTGTTCCTTTTAATGCCCCAGTAGGAAAACAGCAACTCCTGCAGCTTGGTGTTCCTGGACAGAAAACATCCCCAGGCTGTGCTCACTCAGACCAGAGAGTCCCATATTCAGGCTAGAAAATAGCTTACCCCGGGTTCTAAGCCCCCAAAACACAGCAGCACTTATGGAAAGCTCTTCTCCCATACCACATTCCCAAGAGGATTCACCCCACAGTTTCTTCCTGATGGCACAGGAAAACCAGTTGTGTATTTTGCCTGGTTCTTTGCATAATGAAAGAACAAAGGTTTTCTTAAGAAATCATTTAATGTCCCAAACCATCATTCCTCCTCCCCATGAAACTTCAGAGAAGGGCAATTCTTCATCGGGGAAAAAGCACTAAGACTAGTGCAGGGTCTCTATTTGCTACTGTCTGCACAATATTAATGCAGAAAATAATATATTGGCTTGAATCAATACTTTCCTGACTCCTCCATCCATCAGCCCCCCTTCATTTGATAAAAGTCCTTCCATGTCACGTTCCCCCAGACTGATGAGATCACAGAGCCTCTTTCCAGCATGAGTGATGGTGTGTAGATGTATAATTGCCCAATAAATCACACCCTCCGGATCAAAGATCTGAGATCCTCTGGGTGCCAAGGAGCCACACCAAACATCATAAAATACAATAAGTTAATTAATTGCAGCAAGATTTTTAGCACCTGTAGACAGGTTGAGTATTGCTTGTCACACACGTATCCTGCAGAACCACCTGCCTGCAGATTTGGGGTCTGAAACCAGGAATGTTTTGAGGCAAGGACTGTGGAAACAACAGGGGCCAAGAGCTCCAACACCCCACTGAAACACAGATTCCTTGTGGGTCCCTCCCAGCTCCAGGATATTCCAGAACTCCAGAGCACCACAGAGACCAAACACACGAGTGGCTGTGCAGGGTTTGGGTTAAACTACAACAAAATTGCCACAAATACCAGCTGGAGTGACCCTTTCCCTGGTGTAACCCCCTCACACAGAGCCCAGGATTCCCAAAATGCCCCTTCCTTCCTGCTGACCCTCCCACAGGAGCTGCTCAGCATCCCAACACCATGGAACAAGCCTTCCAGTTTGGCAGGGATGGAAAAACGGGGCTGGCTGTTGTCTAGGGGACCTTGCTGAGGTGCTGTGGGCAGCATTCACATCCCCAGGGACCTGCTGGCCCCAGGATTTTGCAGGAATAGGTGCTGGAAAGAGCCTGTACCCCACAAAGCTTCCCACCCACATGGGAAAGCTGCTTGGAAACCACAGGAACTGAGAGCTCCTGTTTCATAGCCACAAGGTGTAGGTGTTATTTCCAAGTATTTCTGATAGAATTCGATACCATCAAAGCTTGATGGAATTTAAGACCTTCCTGGCAGCTCCCAGCCCTGGCCCAAGCACAGCCACAGGTCTCTGGGGGCTCCAACAAGCACCTTCACCCAAGCAAGGGAAGCCACAACCTGCTAATGTGAGCTCAGGGCAAAAATAAAGGCACCCAGAACGTTCTGGTTTAGAGGCATCTGATTCCACAACCCTTAATCCTTTCTGTCAGCCCTGCAAGATCAGGCATTAACATCTCTGTAACCTCTTGTACTAATTAAGATACCAGATCTTTGGTGTTCACCTCTACAGCAGCTTCAAAGGCGAGCACTGACAGGTCACTGAAGGGTTTGTGCTTTTGGGTGAGTGGCCCTTATAGAACAGAAATTATAATGAACACACCAGCAGGAGCTTTAATAAGAGTGTTCAGCCATTAGAAGGTGATTGGGGCTAAAAAACCCCCGAGTTCACCTTTAGGAAATTCCCAAGTGGGAACGTGCTATGGAAAGCAGCCCCTGTTCCCAAGAGCTCTGCAGGCACTCCTGAAGGACTGGGACACTCTGTCCAGGACCTGTCCTTTCTACCAGGCCACATCTAAATACCCCAGAGCTTTTCCTTCTCCCAGGTGTGCATCATATTACAAACAACCTTAAAGCATCAATGGCTTCCAGGAGAGCCTGAGAAGCCCAAGCAGTTTAAGGTAAAGGCACGAGCAGGGAGTTTGGTTTCTCAGAGCTGAATTGGCTTTCAGAAGGATTCCCACAGACACAGCCAGGGTGTTTTTCATCTGGAGCTCATTTCTTGCAGACTTTTGCACCACTGAGACATTTCTCTCCTCTGAGGAGCTCCATCTCCTCTCCCAGAGGCCCCTCCTCGCTCACCCACCCAAGCAGAGCTGCCCCAAAACAGCCCAAGCTTTTGGATTCGAGCACCACTAACCAGGTCAGGAAGGTTTGACCCAGCTGGGGATGAGGTTTGAGCTTAAGGCACAGCCCAGGATACAGGATTAAATAAAGTTTAAATCCTGAAAGCTGCTTAGGACTTAGTCTTGCTATTTTTTGCTTGTCTGTGCCCAGACACCCTGCACTGGTGAGAGACTAAGCACTTTCTCCTCCTGCAGTTTGAGAACCACAGTTCTAGGGAAAGGCAACTCTAAAAGATGGGGTTTTCTGTATAAAAATCACCAACACCTTGCACAAACATCTCAGGACACTGCTAGGATACAGCAAAGACAAGGAGAAACACTCACAAAGAGACAAGAAAAACACAAAATGGGTGAAACTGGCAAAAACTGGAACACCTCAGGATCTCACTGGACAAAGACAACCTCATTTTGGTGACACAAAACAATTCTGGCAAACAGGTCCCCACCCCACACCCCCAAAACCAAACACAAAAGGAAGAAAGTTCCCAACTTCATTTCCTCTCCAGCTTTAAACAGAAAAGTTGGTAAACACGAAAACTGTTGCGATTTGGAGAAGAAAAGTCTTCTCATCCTCTGATTATTCAACAAGAGATAGAGCAAATTTCTTCCAGACTTGCCCCCACACCACCCTCTCCCTGTGCAGCAACCAGGAGCTCACAGAAAATGAAAAAGCAAGGAGAAAAGCAAAAGTAAAACCCAAAAATACCTTTTTTTTGCAGTTCTTCACAGCCCTGACCTCTCTCTCTGCTGCTGTCCCCTCACAGGCCCTGCCAAAACAGGTGGCACTGATGAACCCCATTAATTAACCTGGTTGTTGAACCTCGTTATCTCATCAGAATTCCCCTTTCCCCCCCATTCTGCACCTGCTTCCCCCACTGGCTCTGCCCACAACAGCTGATTGCAATAAAGCAATTTGGCCAGAGAGCTTCATATCTCTGTCCCTGCTCTGCCCTTGGCAAAGAGGAGGAATGGAAAAAAACCCAACAAAAAACCCCAAAACAAACAACAAAAAAACCCCAACACCACACTAAACAAACCCCAAAAAAGACCATTCCATTGGCAATGTCATTGCTTTTCCAAACATCCCCTACTGGATTTCACTTCATGCTGGTCTCTCCCAAATTAACCTTTGAAAAGGGTTCTTTTATTGATCCAGCCTTCCACAGACATTTACATTTCTTGGAGGGAGGGAGACGCAGGGAAGAAAATTAAATTACTTTGCTTAGTGATCTTAATTATCTGAAATAATTATCTTCAGTCAGTTCTCAAACAAGAACTCTCTGGAGAACGGCGTATTTTAGTTTGGATAAAGGAAAAGGAATTGAGTCCAAAGGAATACATTTTGTAACTTATTTAGATATACCTAATTAACCATCTGAGTGAGGAATCCAATCAAAGCTTCTTCATTTCACTTAATTATTAAAAGCCATTTAGGGGAGGAAAACAAAAGGAGGGGTCTAAACCAGCTGTCTGTGACTCAAAGGGTAATTTTAGCAAAGAATGGGTGAAAGGAGACCAGAAGTGAAACATTTTTGATCAAAACTCTTAATTCTGCAGCCAGGCCAGAAGGGTGTGAGGTGGTCTTTTGGACAGAGCTCTATGCTGGAAGGAGCACAAAGCTTTTTAGGGCTTCCAGAAACAGGCAGAGCTTCATTAAGAGCTTTTCAGAGGCAGCCAAGGAGGAGGTTTTGTCCTCTGCACTGGGGGCTGCCAGATGCAGAGACCTTGGCCCATGAAAAGAAATGATCCCTCTTCTGCTCATTACAGAAACCATTAAAAAGTCCTCTGACAGAGTTTTGTGCCTGGATTTGTGCATCCATACGTGCACTCCCAGCCTGGAGAGTGACTGAGGGAAGGAGGGACAATGGCATGGGGCTTTGCTGAGCCAAAAGCTGATCCCCGCAGACCCAGAGCTTGGGGATGAGCCTCTCCATAGAGCCAGGGAAGCAGCTCAGAGGAGCTGGATTTCACCCCACTGGGCAGAGCCTTGAAGGTTTAGATTGGGTATATGGAAGAAATTGTTCCCTGGGAGGGTGGGCAGGCTCTGGCACAGGTTGGGCAGAGGAGCTGTGGCTGCCCCAGCCCTGGAAGTGTCCAAGGCCAGGTTGGACAAGACTTGGAGCAACCTGGGACAGTGGGAGGTGTCCCTGCCCATGGCAGGGGTGGGATGAGATGATCTGAACCTTCTCTCTCCCGGTTTGAAGCCATTTCCCCTTGTCCTGTGACTGCAAGTTCTTGGTGCTCACAGCTCTCCTCATGCAAAAGAAATGAGAAGGTTCATATATAATTGCTGCTTTCCCAGAAAAAACTGTGTGCAGGGAATCATGCAAACAGGGCCATTTGGGGCATTTCCATGTCTTTTGTCAGATTTGTGGAGAACTAAGCCTGAAGATGACCTTACACACTCCTCCAGCCCTTCCTGAGGTGACTTGAATCCCTCCTGTAAGATACCAGGAAGAACTCAGTGCTCAGCATGGCAGGGAATAGGGAGAACATACCCCAGGTCCTGTGCATGAGGAGTTCAACCTGGGTTTTGTGGAGCTGGGATAGTTCCTCATCACAGGCAGTGTCTCCCCTGCATTTCCTTGGGCACAGTTCAGCCTACTTTGTTACCCCCCAAGGGAAGTCAAGGGCTTTAAAGCAGAATGGGGTTTAAGGGTTCAATCACAGCAAACAAATCGCTAAAAATAAATTGGCATCCCATCTGTTGCCAGGCAGGGAATTTAAGTCTCAACAGTCAGGGGAGGGGATGAAAGGCTGGAATAAACACCTTGAAATGGATATCTGAGAAATTCTGTGGCCTCAGGAAAATGGTCTGATTTTCTCTTCCTTCTCTTTTAATGCGTTTTTCCTAAGGGAAGGAGCGAGTGTGGCTTTCTGCAGCACACGGAGGGAGGCAAACAAACACTGAGCCTCAAAGATTAATAAGGCTCCAATGAACTTGTGCTGATAAACACGATTTCACTGGCAAAATGTGATGCACGGGGGGCTGTGAGAGGCACACAGCAAGCTGGACAGCAGGCAGCACCTTGAAATCCCATTCCCAAAGATGCCCAGGAATCCCTCCCACGTCCCGCTCGCTCCCCACAGCAAAAGCCATCCTGTGGCAAAGCCTTTGCTCAAGGAGTGACTATCTTGCAAGCCAACAGGATGTTTGTGGCCTGTAATAGCTCCTGTTGCTGCAGCAGAACACACAATCCCTGTGGAATTCCAATTCCCAAGGGAAGAGGCAGGCAGCAGCATCGCCCTGCACCGTGATGCTTCAGGCAAGAGGTACCCAGAGGGCGGTTTGCAGACAGTCATCACTGAGTCTGTCACGTCCAAAACGCAGTAAAAAAGGGAATGAAGAGGAAAGGGCAGCAATTAAAGGTCATGTAAAAGGGTGACACGTGAGCTGTGTCCTCCTGCAGCTGCTCAGCAGGAGCAACACAGTGGTAAATCCCCACATCCTGTGTCCCACCTGGGAGTGGAGCGCCCCAGAGCTGACAGAGGTGTTTGTTTGGGCTTCATAAATTAAATACGAAGTGGTTTGTGCTGAACAAAGTAAAAACATGATGAATAAATACTTTTCATACTAGTGAGACGCCTGGATATATCATTTGGGGATATATGTGCACATTTATAGAATTGCAGAATGGTTTGGGTTGGAAGGGACCTTAAAGATCTTCTCATTCCAACCCCAGGGACACCTTCCACTAATTCAAGAGTAAGTTCTGGAGAGTCTTCCTTTTGGCCAGTGTCCCTCTTGTCCCCTGAGGAGCTGGCATCCACATCCTCCAGGATGCTCACTGCTTGGCTCCTCGTGCTGCCAGAGACCTGCACTAATACATCACATGTGACTGGATGTATTTTTTTAAAGAAGAGCAGGAAGGCAATAGAAAATAATCAGGAAAAAATGCTTTGCTAGGAAGAATCTGATAAACTGCTTTTGCTGTTCATCTGCTCCTTTGTTAATTATCTGCAGAACTCAGGAACATTTTAACCCAGTGGAACACCATGTGAGAATGACTTCAGGTCTGCATTTACCTCTACAGAGGCCTTGCTCTTCCAGAAGGACCACTCTTTCCTGAGAAGCCTGATTTTCCTGGCTCTGGATCCCACATCTCCTTCCAGTTCCCATCCTGCCTGCCCTTTCACCTTTCTTCTTTTCCAAGCCTGGTTCTGGACTGTGGCTCGAGAGAAGGCAGCACTGAGCAAATCACCCCCGTGCACACAGGAGAGAAAAAAATTCAGGGTGTAACCACGAGGTTTGCGTTTTAAATCCACCTTCTCCTTGCATGGTGTGCTCTGACCAGCTCATACTTCAGCTTTGCTTGTGATTTCCCCCCATATCTTTGTGAGATGATGCTCAGAGCTTTTATTGCCATTTGAGCTTTGAGATTATCAGGGGCCAGAAGTGTGAAATGAAACTGTAAGATGCAAAACAACAAGGATCACAGCCAAGAAACCTATTTAGCAAGGAAAACCAAAGCAGCTGTTTAAACTCTGGGGAACCACAAACACCAAGAGCAGTGGAGCTCAAAATATGGGAATTGGTTTAAGAAAAGAGAAGAAAAGTCTCAAGTCCTCTCCATGCTGTCTGTGAGGTTGGTGGTGAGCACAACTCGCATCTCCCACAGCATGTTGGTGCTCTACATGTCAGCATGGGAGTCCTGAGCAGCATCTCACATGGAAAGAACACTTTCATTCCTCACTTTGCTCCTCCTGCCTCAGGGCACTCTCTCTTACACACCTTGCACATTTGTGGGGATGCTCAGAATACCCTGGTTCCTCTCTGCCAGTGCCAACCTGCAACCAGACACCTGACGGCTATTTCTAGTTCTTCACAACATAAATAATGAATGGTTTCATAGTGGGAGGAATCAAATGGCACCAGATGATGCTCCTAATAAATCAGGAGAAAGGCAGGTGGTCTCTTGTCTGGCATCTCAAAGCTGATGTGCAGCTTTCTGAGGAGGGAGGTGGCTCTGGCTCAAACCCCATCAATAGAAAGCTCAGATGGTGGAAACTCACACATTTTCATGCTGGGTTTAAGTGTTGTCATAATTCTGGTCTTACATGGAGAACCCTTGGCAGAGGGCTGGGCTGAGGAACACACCTGCACCACTGTAATTTTAGGGGTTGTTCATCACTGTAGCACAGAATCCCAGGAGGGTTTGGGTTGGAAGAGACCTTAAAGATCATCCCATTCCATCCCCTGTCATGGGAAGAGAAACCTTCCACTAGCCCAGGTTGCCCCAATCCCCATCCAGCCTGGCCTTGTCATTGATAGGGGAACAGCTGTCTTGCTGCCAATTTCACTAAAAAACTGGATATTTGGGAGTGGGAAAAATACACCTAAAAATCCCTTTCTTCCCCTTTACCACCTTGGTAGCCTGACTCGTTTTTATACATTAATAATCAATAATCCCTTTCTTTACTCAGCTATTCTGGCCTTATAGTCTATATTATAGTGCTTTTGTTTTGAGGGGGGGAGGAAAAAAGAGATCCTATATCATCACACCCTCTCAATCACCCACTCAGGCAGAGCAGGTCACCTGTGCCCTGTCCATTGTCACATTTCAGAGCAAGGAGGTGGGAAGGCTCTCCCTGACCAGGAGTGGTTTTGATTTCGTGTTGCTGTAACGATCTGCATGGAGTGTCTGGAGATGACAGAGTACCTGGAAGGGAGTCTATTTACCCCTAAGGAAAACTGCCATCTCTTTAAACAGAGCAAAGATTATTTAAATAGGTTTGGATATATTCCCTGTGTCACAGCAGACATGTGAGCTGCCAGCAGCCATCCCACAGCTCTTTTCAAATGGTCAGAAAACATAGTCTGAGCAATTACATTGAGCACGGGCCAGGCAGATGAAAATTTCTCCCAATGTCACCAAACTGGGGTAAATGGACCCTCAGGATGTGATACTAAACACATGGAATCATAGGAGGGTTTGGGTGGGAAGGAAACTTAAAGATCAGCTTGTTCCAGCTCCCTGCCATGGGCAGGGACACCTTCCACTAGCCCAGGTTGCTCCAAGCCCTGTCCAACCTGACCTTGGACACTTCCA
>JAWWTY010000072.1:1754529-1773438 GCA_035222235.1 Margarornis squamiger
GGGCAGAGAAGCTGTGGCTGCCCCAGCCCTGGAAGTGTCCAAGGCCAGGTTGGACGGGGCTTGGAGCAACCTGGGACAGTGAGAGGTGTCCCTGCCCATGGCACAGGATGGAACTGGATGAGCTTTAAGTTTCCTTCCACCCCAAACCATTCTGGGATTCTGTGGTTGTTGGGCTAGAGCTTGAATAAATAACAAAACCCAGACAACAAATACATCAACCATTGCATTCTCACCAACTTCTGTGAAGTGCAACAGGTGACTTAACCAGACTGAGAGACAAAGACAAGCTCCTGGAACATCAGGGAAGTCACAGGTCTCTGAATCCCATAATCACAGCTGCACTGAGAGGTTGTTGTGTCCTGCCCCAAACCCCTTTGCAAATACTTTTCTCAAAAGGGGAAAAAATATTGCAAAGAATGTGATCCAATAGCAGGAGGAAGGTGGGCAAGTGTTCATCACCTGAGCACATATGGAATCACAGGATGGTTTGGGTTGGAAGGGACCTTAAATATCCTCCACTTCCACCCTCCCTGCCATATGCAGCTTTACACTTTAGGTAATTCAACCATTCTATTATTTTGCTCTCAAAATAGCAGCACTTACCCCCCTTCCTCACAGAAAGGTGAGGGGAGGCAGGAAATGACTTGCTGGTGATGGCACAGAAAAACTGCGAGAGCAGGAAATCAGCTCCACGTGGAGGGAGTCAGAGCTATTCATCCAGCCCAGCATGGCACACCAAATGCCACACACGGAGTGACAGCAGGAGGAACTCTAAGATGAGCAGATGATTCACAGGAGACTAAAGAAAACATGATACTACCTTCCTGTAGAACCAAACCCTGTTTTGAAATAAGACACTTGTTGAATTCACAAGGAATTCAAACATCCGAATGCTACGGGAGTGGAGCTCAAATGGGCAAATACCGGGAAATTTGGCACTTGGGCTTGAATGGGCCAAATTCACGGGAGCTCCACTGTGCATGGCCCCAGTGTCACCTCCCCCAGTGGGGACACAGCCACCTGTGCCCAGTCCAGCCTTCCTAGGAGGGGCTTCTCTCCTGTGCCCCTCCTGGGCTGCCCCACAGAGCTTGTGCCACCCAGGAGGTGCTTCCATGCAGGGGCTGCACAGGAACAGAGTCCCAAATGCCATTTGTCCCCAGGGCCAGGCCGACCTACTTGGCTTTTTTTTTTTATTTTTTTTATTTTTATTTCATATTCTTGGACAGTAGGCTGGGAGAGAAATGGAGAGATCATGCCAATTGTACCTGTCATTCAGCACCACACTGCCATCCTGCATTTGAGATTTATTTGAAATGGATGAAACTCACCTTGCACAACCAGCCGAACGTCTCTGCCAGAAAATTCTCTTTTTGTGCTGTTCTGGATGTGTAGATCAGGGATGGGTGGATGACTGCAAAGAAAACAAACATTTAGGGGCTCAAAATAATTGGCAGAAAGGTTCCTACTAATTGATCAGCACTTTTGTGAAGGACTTTTGACCTTCACTGATTCCAAACAACAAGATACAGCTGGTTTTTAGGGGGAGTTGTATTTCTAGGAGTTACACAGGCCTTGGAAACCAGAAGGTAAAGGCCAAGTGCATGTGGCCTTTGGTGATTTTATGGACTGAAGCCTTCAACTGTTTACAATTGAGTCAGTTTTGTTTTCAATAATGTTAAATTAACCTTTAGAAATTGTGTCAAGGAGCTGAAAACCCTGAAAACGTGCTAATTAAGGAGACAAAGTAGGTTCAGGAGGAATTCAATATCTAAGCTGTCTGTCATGACAAAAGATCCTTCAGCTTTTTCTCTGCTTTAATACTTCTGCCTTTTCCAAGCACTCACTCACCCATGAAAGCTTGTGCTTTGTCTTCTGAAGGCTCAGCTGGGTCTCACAGCCCTTGGACAGCCCTTCCTGCTCTGGGAAGTGGAATGCTCCCTGTCCCAAGGGATGCTCCACGCCCCAAGGGATGCTCCACGTCCCAAGGGATGCTCCCTGTCCCAAGGGATGCTCCACGTCCCAAGGGATGCTCCCCCTGCCCAGGCTGCTGCTGGCAGCACCCAAGCCCCTGCTGCCTGGGGATATTTTCAGGGCATTTCTTTAATATCCTCATAAGTGTGGACAAGCCACTTTTACCTGTATTTTTTTTTTACCAGTCTCAGGGCTTCTTTCTCACCTTCCAGCATTCCCCCAGTCATTAGCCCTGATCTTATTAGGAGTGCTTAGAGGTTTGTGTAACATTTCACACCTCCCAAACCTTGTGCAAGCTCTAATTCTCCCAGTGCTCCCCATGCCCACAGCTCCCCTGGGTTCCAGCAGAGCTGTCTGGCCTGGCTCTAAAGAGATTACAGCTGGGGGGGCTGGGAGGGACTGGGACATCACCAAGGTCACAGTGCCACGAGCAGCAGCGAGTGGTTTGGGTGTGGGGATCAGCCCAAGCCCCAGGGTTGCTGCAGGGACAATTCCTCCAACGCTGACAACCCCAGCTCAGCCACCTCTTGCAGAGCTGGGGTGGCTCCAGAAGGGTGAATTTTGGTGGGCTGCTCCCAGCAGCACCCACAGGGCACCCCTCTGCCTCGGCACAGTCCTGCAGCATAAAGGCAAGGGGAAGGTTACGACTCAGAGCAAAAGCAATCTGCCACCGAAAAAAATTAAAGATGTCAGCAGCACAAGCTGTGCAAGACAGATCAACAGAATGTTTCCTATCAAATCCCTTTCCATGCTGTCATGATGTCTTTAAACTATTTAATATTTGAGCACTAAACCAGTTCAACTATAATCCACCTCCACCACTAGCTGTAACCCTAACCCTAACTCTTAAGCCATCAAGTTGGGGATGTTTTAGTCAAAATTAACAACTGTTCAGCAGAGGCTTTTTTTAACCACTAAATATGAGGCACAATATAAACATTTGTAATTGCCAACATGCTCTAAATGGGTACAGTGACAAGGGACAGTTACCATATGGTCACCAGCTCCTACCCAGCTGATCCAGTATCACATCCCCTGGAGCAGGATGTAACATCGGGAACACAGTCAGCTCGAGTCCCAGAATAGTTTGGGTTGGAAGGGACCTTCAAGATCATCCTATTCCACCCCTGCCATGGGCAGGGACACCTTCCACCAGGCCAGGTTGCTCCAAGTCCTGTCCCACCTGGCTTTGGACACTTCCAGGGATGGGGCAAATTGTGAACAACAAGAGCAGCGTGAAATTTCACATGCTTGAAAAGTCTGACTGCCTTGGCCCCACAAACAGCATTCAGAGCACCCTGAATCCATCCAGCACAATCCACCTCTCCTTCTCCCCTTCCTTGCAGCATCCCCTGCTTCCACTCTGGAGGAGATGGGTCGCAAGGAAGAGGATGACAGCAGCTCCTGGAAGAAGCAGACGAGCAACATCCGCAAGACCTTCATTTTCATGGAGGCCCTGGGATCGTAAGTACCCCAGCTGCTCTCAGGGCAGTGACTCCCTTCCTGCCACTGGCCAATATCACAAGAAAACACGTCCCTCTGAGACAGGCCCTTGTGTCCAGGTGTTCCATCCTGCTGCAGGGATGCTGCTGGTGCTCTGGCTCATGGCTCACTTTCCCCATGAAGCACCAAAGCAGCTCCTTCCCCACCAGCCCAAGGCACAGCTCTGACTCTGCTCTGCCCTTCCCTCCATCCCCTCTAAGCCCGCATGGAACCTCAGTTGAGTAAGTTTTTGCTCCTGCTCCTGCTGCTGGAAGGTCAAGGGATGGCTCCAAGATAGGAATTATAACAGCAAGTCATATATTTAGCTCAGAAACCCTGACTCAGTTGGGGGATGAAACAAAAACAAGGATGTTCGAGTCGTACAATCCTTCCCTGTGAGTTAACAGCTTAATTTGCCTATTCATGTGGATGAGACAAGAAAACATTTCCAAGGTGGTGGAGGAGGAATTGAATTACCTCTACCAGCGAGTTCTGTCATGGACAAATGTTCTGTGACTTCAGAGCCCACAACAAAGCTCCCAAAAAACAGCGACTCCAGAGCTGGGTGATGTTTTAAATTATGTCCCCTCATCGGCCCCAGAAATTACTTAAATTATCCAGCAGTTTTCGCTAAAGGAATGAGATTAAGAAAAGCTTTGTTCTCTCCTAGCCAACTTGTTGATTCACCATTTTTTAATAAGGGGCATAATTATTATAAACTGTTTGGGACAGATATTTAGAACAGATGCCCCAGCAGCTGATTTGTAGGTTGTTAATTTCCTACTATTACATTAATAGGAAAATTTAGCATTAGAAATTGAGATTTTTTTTTTCACATGCACCATTTCAGCTCACTGAAGAATTGAAATTAAGGAGTGGAACATGAAACTACCTCAGAACTTGTTATCACCTTCCACCAGCATGCCCAGCTGCATTAGGGACCATACAAGGATGTCCCTGCCTATTCCCCAAGAGCTCTCAGGAATGGGAAAGGCATATCCATGAAACAGCCTGCACAGTTTATATGGCTAAAAGGGCAAACGTGTAAAATGAAGTGAAGGTCCCAACACCTCAGGGTCTGACACAGTGTTTTGGCCCCCAGGAGGAGAAGGAGGAGGAGAGGAGCTGCTTTCAGCTCCCCCTCCTCATCACCACAGACCCACATGCCAGAGGGGTCCAGCCCAGCCAGCCTGCACAGGGGGCTGGATTCCTTGTTAGGGGATTACAGGAGACACAGCACCTCTGCTACAACAGCATCCCCACCAAAAGGTGCTTCCACAGCACTCACCTTCCTCACTCTGCCCTCAGCTCCCTGCAGGGCTTTGCAGGCTCAGGGGCAAGTTCCATTTAATGGCCAGCAATTAATCTGTTGCTCATTTGATGAGGATTACTGAGGACTGACCTGGCAAAGTATGCACTGTCACTATCCCAAACCACGTGTTCAGCTCCCTAAGACAAACCTTTAACAGGATTGGGGGCTTTAGGCATGTTATAAATACCTGCTCAGGGCTGCACTGGGCTGAACCCTGATCAGGAATGTGCAAGACACTCACTGTCACTTTGTCACTAAGGGTACACAGGTATTGGCAGTCTCTGCAGGAAGAAAAACACATTAGATGCTGAATTAAAATATTAACTGAGGTTATCCCATTGTTTTAGACATACAGAGGGTTGGGTGATGCACCACACTGCAGCATCACTGGGCTGTCCCTGCTGCAGCTCAGCTTTCTGAGTCCTCAGGGCAGTGACCCACAGCCTGGCACCTGCAGGGGTAAAACTTCAGTGTCTTTACAAACAGCCCTGAAGAATCTGCTTTAATTTCATCGCAGGGTCTTTTTTGCCCACTCCCTCAACACAGCTCCATGATGGACTATGCAAAACAACCTTTTCCCTACAAAGAAAACAGTGGGGGTTTACCTACATATTGCCTTAAATAGCCTGAGTTTGGGGCTGCTGGAGATACAGTTGTAGCTTTATAATCAGCATCCACTTAGAGTTATGTTGCTACCACATTGTTTGTTCTTGCTATTCCTTCTAAGTACCCTTCCAGTTCCCAGCAGCAGCATCTACTGAAATACAACTTCTCCTCCTCTCTGCAGAGGTGCCTTCTCAGAAGTTTTCCTAGTGAAGCAGAAAAGCACTGGCAAGCTCTTTGCTCTGAAATGCATCAAGAAGTCTCCTCTCACAAGGGACAGCAGCTTGGAGAATGAAATTGCAGTGCTGAAAAAGTGAGTGATGTTGTAAAGCAGAACAAATGTCCTTTCCCAAGATCACAGAATCACAGGTTAGGGTTGGAAGGGAGCTCTGGAGATTATCCAGTCCAGCCCCCCAAAAGAAGTGTGGCTCTACAGCAAGAATAATATAAGGAAATTAATATTGATTTTTAAAGAATCTATAAATATAACTGTTGAGTTTTGCACTTCAAAAGCCACTTTTGTCCTCGCCAGGCTTGTTTCTAACCTACCTTTACTTTTGCAGAATAAAGCATGAAAACATTGTGACTTTAGAAGACATTTATGAGAGCACAACCCACTTCTACCTGGTCATGCAGCTGTAAGTATCAGCAGAGCCATTTCTTTGTGGGCCACAGAGGAAGAAGAGTGGCAGGACAAGGGTGTTGCAACCTATTTCAGGACCTGCCCACCAAAGCCCTCACAGGAACCATCCAAACACCCCTCACCTCCAAGGCAAGGGCTGCATGGTTGGGACCAACCTGGACACTTCTCATGCTGTCTTGGCCCATCCTTATTTTAGCAGCAAGTTTCCAAACCACGATTTGGATCTATTTATGCAAATTAATTCATCACAGTTTAGCAGGGCAGAGACAGAAGTATTTCTAATTAAAGCTGTGCAGGGTTTCTAGAAATGAAAATGGGCACCGTGTCAGCGCTCTGAGCACCCGGCTCCTGCAAACTCCAAATTTAGCTAGAGGAAGCAAAAACCCATGTCCACTTTTAAAGTGGAGCCTGGAGGCAGGGCTGGATACCTGTGGCTCAGTCCTACCAGGACCTGCCTCATAACCTTACCCAAATTCCCCTGGTTTACCAGCAATCCTTCCTGGCACGCTGAAATTGCACCCAGGAACATCCATCAGCCTCAGCCTCACCAAAACTGCAGCCCGAGGGATGGTTCTGCTGTAGGTGGAGTTGTGAAAGGACCAGACAGTCAACTTCCCTAACACAAAAGCGTGGCTAATTTGGTTTAAATTTTCTTCCAGTCTTTTCCTTTCTGAACTGCCCTTTCCACAGGGTGTCTGGGGGAGAGCTGTTTGATCGAATTTTGGAACGAGGTGTTTACACGGAGAAGGACGCGAGCCTGGTGATCCACCAGGTGCTGACAGCAGTGAAATACCTCCACGAGAATGGGATTGTTCACCGAGACCTGAAGGTGAGACCTGGCCCTCAGCACCCTCAGGGAGCTGCCACCTCTACCTGCTCCTCCTTACCACGACAAACATCACCCTCTGCATTCACAGCCTGAAAACCTTCTTTACCTGACTCCTGAGGAGAACTCCAAAATCATGATCACCGATTTTGGCTTGTCGAAAATGGAGCAGAACGGCATCATGTCCACAGCCTGCGGGACTCCAGGATATGTGGGTAAGCCAAGGGTCAGCAGTGGGCTTGTGTTGGTGGATTGTCTAGAAGAAAGGACAAAAAACCCCCATAATTATGTTAATAACAACACGCTGCTCACAGATGCACTGCACAGACCCTATAAACAGTGTGTTAAGAGACTGAAAGGGCTCAGAATGCTTAAAAATGCAAAGATAAGGATACACATTTATTGAAAAAGTATAAAAATAGTTTTAATGCAACGGGATTTTGTGTAATGCCCACCAGACTGTGTTGCCTGGATCCACAGCTCCCTGTCAGCTTTTAGGATGCAGGCAGAGATTGCCCGTGGTTCTCTCTATTTAATGGCATTAAATAGATACAAATAGCACTGAACAATTTAACTGCTAAATGCTTCTGTTAGCAGCTGATCCCTGCACTGGCACCTCAGAAGCCAAGTGTCCAAGAAACTCCTGCTTTTCCCATTATTGGATAATGTATTATTGCTTAGAATTCACTTTTTTTGGGGTTTTGCTGTTCTGCAGCCCCCGAAGTCCTCGCCCAGAAGCCGTACAGCAAAGCTGTGGACTGCTGGTCCATTGGAGTCATCACTTATATCCTGTGAGTAGCCTCCAGCAGCATCCCACTTGTTTTTCCATGAATTTCCCAGCTCCTCCGTGGCTCATCCACCTCTGTGGAGCAGCAGCGTGAGCGGGGGCGATGCCGGCCCTCCTGTTTCCCCGTGCAGCACGGCAGCTCTGACTGCTCCTTTGCACAGGTTCACTAGACACAGAAATTAAAGGCATGTGGGCAATCAAGAACAGGAGTGGGGATGAAAAGAATCACATTTGCTCTATTATGTGCCTCATCCTATGCTTTGTTGTTTTTTTTCCAGTTGCCTACAAATACCATTCAGTCTTCCTGGGTACTTTTTGTTTCATTTCCTCCCACACCACTCAGCTCTGTACCAGCTGTGGCTTTGTCCTCTCGCTGCTGCAGTGAAGTTTTTAACTCTTTTCTGCAGCTTTGCTGATACACTCAGCAGTGAGGGGCAGATGGGGGGATAGAGCAGCCTCCTCTGTCACTGCTCACTCCGTGGGCTGGAAGAGTTGACATGGATGGTCCACTGAAGGACCACTGGCTCTCTGCTCTGTTCCAGGCTCTGTGGGTATCCCCCTTTCTATGAAGAGACTGAATCCAAGCTGTTTGAAAAGATTAAGGAAGGCTACTATGAGTTTGAGTCTCCGTTTTGGGATGATATCTCCGAGTCAGGTAAAGCTCTGGCAGTGGGAAACTCCATGTTCCTTCCCAAAAGCTTCAATCCCAAACCCTGTGACTGTGAGCCTGCACCGCTCACCCCAAAAACACCCTGTGCCTGCCTTGGGAGGGATGGGGAAGGATGAGGTGTTGAACTGGGTCACTCACACAGCAGGACCCCCCCCCGGATTTGGGAATGATCACAGAGGCTCTGCAGAGATGGGGGGACGATGCCAAAGCCAAGCTGCACTGGCAGAGCTGGGCTGGGCAAAGCTGCACTTTGCATCCTGCCTGCAATGCACCATCCTGGGCTGGGGCTGCTGGTAATGCAACCCTGACTTTCACAAATGATTAGTGAGCTCCAGGTGGGCTTAGATTTTCCTTGGAGGTGTCCAAGGCCAGGCTGGATGGGGCTTGGAGCAACCTGAGCTAGTGGAAGGTGTCCCTGTCCATGGCAGGAGGTGGAATGAGATGATCTTTAAGGTCCCTTCCAACCCAAATCATTGTGGGATTCTGTAAGAAAGGGAATTTCAGGGGGTTTTTCCCCTTTATTTTCTTTTTTCTTTCCCCCCATTGCTTTCCTTCTCATCAGCCACTACTGGGTCCTTCCACCAGACCAACCTGCTTGTGGAGCTCACCCCCACACAGCTCACTGCAGCCAGCATCTTCACAGCATATTTTCAGCATTAATCTTTTAGACATACAAACAAAACTAGCAGGGGGTTTGTTAGGATTTAATAAGAAACACTCTAATCCTTCCTGCTGAAAAAGAAAAAATAAAAAGATAAAAAATGGGACTGATATAAGTGCTCTTTAGGGGCACCTCCTAAATCTCCTCAGTTTGCACTTTCTGATTTTTAGAGGTTTGGTTTTTTTTTTAGCTGAATAGTTTAACTTAATTCACATAATCTAACTGTGAGGTTTGGTACATCCCCAGTTAATATTTTTTTCATCTGGAGTCCTTCACTACAAACATCTCCCTTTAATGGAGTTACCATAGAGTTATTAAGGTCAGAAAAGACCTCCAAGATCATCAAGTCCAACTTTGACCCAACCCCACCATGCCACATTGCAAAGTGCCACATCTACTCAGTTTGTGAACAATTCCAGGGATGGTGACTCCACCACTTCCCTGGACAGCCGGTTCCAGTGCCTGACCACTCTTTCAGTGAAGAATTTTTCCTTATATCCAATCTGAACCTCCCCTGATGCAACAAACACCTTCTCCTCAGGGCAGACCTCTGTGATGTTTATCCAGTCTTTGCCACATCCCACTAGGGTCGTTGTCTGAGAAGAAGGAGAAAACAACCTTCTCTCTTTGCTTTTTTTCCCCTCTTCTCCCAAACAGCCAAGGATTTCATCAGACACTTGCTGGAGAAGAACCCAGCTGTGAGGTTCACCTGTGAAGAAGCCCTGCGGCACCCGTGGTGAGTGCGTGGTGCCCACGGGGGTTCTCCAGCCCCGCGTGTCTCCCTCTCCACGTGCTCCGTGGTAGCTGAGAAGGGGGAGTCTCTCCCACTCCCCTTACCAACGTCACCACCTGCCTCCACATGGCCCTTTCTTGTGAGCAGAGAAAGAAAATGATGAATAATTAACGAGGCAATTTGTGCATATTTGCCTCCACAAACAGCGGCAAAGACGAAATCCCACCCCGAGCTTCCCCGAGCTTTGAAGTGCGTGTTTGCCTTACGTTTTGTTGCTGTTTTTCCTTTGGGTTTAATTATTGCTGATTGAACGTACAAAGCAGTCAGTTGCTTCCAGAGTGTGGAATGCCTTACAAATGCCATCTGCCTACGAGCCCGTTCCCTTCTCTTCCCATCTGCAGGATTAATGGAAACACAGCCCTTCACCGTGACATCTACCCATCTGTCAGCGCTCAGATTCAGAAAAACTTTGCAAAGAGCAAATGGAGGGTAAGTTGTTGCTGCTGGGAGCCCAGAGCCATTTCCCTAACAAATACCAGTTGCTGTCATCCAGCAGTAAGCAAGGCTTCACTGTGTGGGGAAGCACCCAAAAACTGGGATCCTCCTCGGTTGTATCCTCCAGATTGTAAATGTTGTGCAGTTACTGTTTATTGGGTGTTTGGACAAATATTTTTTACAGCAAGAATTACTGGTAGATTCACCACAAACATCTTGCTATAGTGGCCCCACAGAGAAATCAAAGGGGAGGGGGAAAGGATCATCAAATCATAGAATGGTTTGAGTTGGAAGGGAACTTAAAGATCACCTTATTCCACCCCCTGCCATGGGCAGGGACACCTCCCACTAGCCCAGGGTGCTCCAAGCCCTTTCCAACCTGGCCTTGGACACTTCCAGGGCTGGGGCAGCCACAGCTTCTCTGGGCAATCTGTGCCAGGGCCTCCCCACCCTCACAGGGAAGAATTTCTTCCCAACATCTAACCTAAATTTCTCCTCTTTTAGTTTAAACTCATTACTCCTTGTCCCATCACTTACTGCCTTTATACCAAGGGAGTGAAATTGGTGCTTCATCAGCAGATCTTTTTGGGAGCTTAATCCAGCTTTTCCTCCTTTCAGCCTTGAAGATAAATTGGTCCTTCAGTTTATATCAAGAATTTCAGCAAATTTAGCTGAGGAGGGAGAAGCCATAGGAACCATGTGCAGGACAGCATTTTAAACATCTCCTTTCACAGTTCAGCTGTAGTCTGATTTCACACTGCAGGGTAGTTTACAGCTGTTCCCCCAACCTCCTCGTGTGGCAGCAGTTGTAAACTCCAAAAGCACCAGCAGTTTGCACTCAGCGGAAAATGTGTTTATGCCAGGAATGTGCACATCCCGCTTCCCACGTGTTGTGCAAACAGTGCTAACCCATCCAGTCACCTCGGGCTGGGGGACAGCCTGTCTGTCCCACCCAGCCCAGCATCACCAGGTGCTCCCCAGGGTTGTTTTGCCTCCTTCCCCAGCAAGCCTTCAACGCTGCAGCCGTCGTTCACCACATGAAGAAGCTCCACATGAACGGCCACGCGGCGGCCGAAAACCCCGTCCCTGTCACACCAGAGGCCTCCAGACCCAACACACCCATGGTGGCCACCCAGCCAGCAGCTCCAAGTGAAGACAAGGACACGTCACTCCCTGAGGTCCCCACGCAGGGCTGTGCAAACCCTCCCGCTCAGCTGGAGCAAGACATGGGAATGAGAGAGGAAAAGCTGGAAAGCCACCTGGAGAACAGAGCGCTGCCCATGGCCAGCAACCTGGTCCTGCCAGACAACAACCACAGCCCTCCCAGCAGAACCTCCTGTGGCTGCAGCCCAGCCTGTGTGGGGCATGAGAAAGCAAAGACATCCTTCTGCTCTGAGCCAGTGCTGCTTAAAAAGCCTTCCAAACCCCAGTAGGTAACCAGGTTGTTGGATGTAACTTCCAACAAATGACATGGGAATAACCACCTCTTGGAAGGGGCTGCCTGGCACATGGGTTGCCAGGTGGAGGTAGAAGGGGAGGAGGAAGGAGGAAAGGGAGGAATAAGCAAATGCTTTGGCTGGCTGGAAGCTTTGCCCAGCCAAGTACGAGCACAGGGCAAGGCAGGTGCCAGGGCTGTGGGGCACAGCTCGCTCTGAGCCAAGGCTCTGCTGCCACATGCCATGGACTGGAGCACATTTGTTCTCCAGAAACTGAAGTTCCCAGTAGTTAAAGCTGCTGGTGCCAATTATTTGGCTGGTGCTGAGTGACCAGACCCTGCCTTTGCTGCAGTGACTCGCACCCAGCTCTGTGCTCTTGGCACTGATGTTTTGTGTATTACCAACACAGTTTCCATTCCCCTGCAGAATGATTGTAAATATTGCTGTTTCTCTCTTTTTTCCTTTCTGTTCCAATTCTTCCATTCCCAACCAGTCACTTCAAAACAGAAGTTCTTGTTCCTATGAAAACCAGCAAACACTCGTCTCACTGTGGCACTGGGCAGACTGGAGTTTGTTTGATCATGTGATGGATGCAGCTGCTGGGCTCTCCACATCACCAGTGGTAAGTGCTCTGCAATCCAATCACCAGCTGCTTTTAATTAATCCCATTAGGGCACAAAAAAGGGAAAGGCACAATAGCAAAGTGATTGTACATGAAATAAATGAACTCGCAGGTTTTTTGCAACAAAGCCTTTAACTAAACCACCTTTCAAGGAATGAATCATCTCTCAGCTTCCATTAAGGTCAGTCCAGTGGCTCTGAATCCAACTTCTACATCACAACAGGGTCACCCAGGAACGTGGGAGAGAAAGCCAAGCGTGGGTTTGAAATATCAAACTCTACAATTATTCCAGACTACTCACTGGGAAACCCACTGATCCAAACAGCTCTGTCAGCTGGGATTGGGGCTTTTCAGCTTGGTCTCAGCTGTGACCATCAGCAAAGGGCTGGCAAGAGGCTGCTGGTCCAGGGCTGAGCACAGGCAGGATGTCTCTGTGGCCTGAAGGGCCATTCCTTTTCCCAGATTTGGTCCAGGCAGGTCTTTGTTAGCAGAGAGCAGAGCACAGAGATGCTCATTTTGTAAGTGAGCAGAGTAAAATGATGAAAGCATCACCCTGTTTGACCATAGCTTGGATTAATTGTTATCATTTGCACCTCATTGTATGAGCAGTGAGAAGCCCTGCTGTTAGATCCTGCCCTAAAGAACATTCCCCAAAGGTGAGCACCTGCTGGCAGAGCTCACCTCAAAAGCTGCATCAAGTGAGCTCCCCCTCTCATCTCCTGTGACAGTCTCTCCTGATGATGATGAGCTTGTCAGGACTGCAATGTACAAAGGATTAATAGCAGAGACAAATGCAAGTCAGATCTACTATAGGCTCCAAAAAGGTCCATTCCAATGAGCAGCCATGTAATAGCCCTTTATACCTAAGCACACAAAGGGATCTAAGCTGCTCCTAACCCTCATGCTACTGCTCATTAACAGCACACTCTGCAGGCAGCAGTCTAGTGAAAAAAAGTTCAATCCTCAAGTGAAATTCTCTCTTGCAGAAACAGAAGGGCTGTTTTACTCTTTTCTGCACTTCAAAGTCAGACATCACCGGTGTGAGCAAGAAAGGAGGCTGTGCCCCTCCAGCAGTGTCTCACAGAGCAGTGACCAGCTGGGGACAGCAGCACATGAGTCCCAGGAATCCATCACTGCAGTGACCTCGGGGTGTTCCTGGATCATTAAAGCTGGGAGAAGGCATAGGAAAGGCTGAGGCTCCTGCTAGCATATCCATTGTATATTATCCATACGGCATCGCTCATGCTACAGGCTTTTGTTTTCTGTATCCTGTTTAGTTGTCCAATGCATAAGAGCACTGCTCAACATCATCCCTCCAAACCAAAGCCATGCACAGCTTTACTCAGTGGCAGGTCAGTTATTTTTACAATCTTCACCCTCTCCATTTTTTGGGGTCTGGTTATCCCAGGCTTAGGCACTCTGGAGTTCAGCACCCCCCAGCTCAGCTCTCACTGCAGCTACAAAAGGAGAGGCAACCTGCTAGAAACCTCCATCTGTCTGATAATAACACAGCAAGGTCTGAATTCCCTGCTTCCCACTCTGTAATTGCACAATAAATACTTGCTTAATAAAGCTGAGTTTTGTTTTGTAAAGTGCCTCTTGGTTATTCATAGAAACCTGGTGTGGAAATGGTCTATGAAGTCCCTCCTAAAGCATTCCCTGCGTAGCCACAGACCTGGTGTTTTTCTGGCAAAGTGTTACATGGTCAGTAAGCAGATTGTGGCAGAAAAATCAAACAAGACACTTGACTTGTTGTAGAGAGGGAGATAAAATTCTCCATTTCTGCAATCTGGTTATTTGAAGAAAGATCTCTGATGGAAGTACTGAAGCCACGGCAACTTTGAAGGATTAACTGCAAGATACATAAAAAGCTTTAAAAGACCCCACATGACGGTTTTAATTTGAATGGTGAAATTCAGCTTAAAGAGCTTGAATTGGCTAAACCAAGAAAAAAGTATTTCTTGGTTTATTTCTGGAAATAACAACTTGGAGATGTTTTTATTTGCCATGGGAGACTGATGCCTCTCCCCCTTTATCCTCCAACCACTGGGCAGCTTCGGCCAGTCCAACCCTGTCCTTGAGGTTGCTCCTTTGGTTCAGTGCAGCTCTTTTCCAGAGGTACAGAAACTTAATTTGCTAAAAATAGAAATACTGGGCACATGAAATCCAGCCAGAAAGTGGGAATAAATACAGCAGTCAGTGTGTGCAGGGGAGGCAGGCGATGCCTCTGGAGTGTGGTGGCTCTCTCAGGAGCAGCTCTCGTAGTAGGCAATTCGCTTTTTGATGGCATCCCGGATCTTTCCCACCTGCTCCTCCAGCCCCAACAGCCTGGACCACTTGGACATGAAAGCCTTGTTGCTCTCCTGAATCTCTGTCTCCAAAGCTGAGGAGAGAAGGGCAGGGAAGGGTTATGTGATGATTGGGCTGAGCCTCCCCCTCCCTCCTGCACAGCTCCGATGGGGAGAGAAAAAACAACATCCTGCATTCCCTCTTCTCCCCCTCAAAACAACCGCCAACAAAGCCATTAGTTTGGAAGGCTTAAAACTGGAAGTGTGTGAAGGGAAATGGGGCCCCACTGGCACTGCAGGCAGGGATTCCCTTCCACCGTGGCACCCTGGAAAACTCTACATTTACTGGCACAGCACCATCAGATACAGCCCAAACCTCATCCTCTCCCTGCCAAAAGTATGTTATCTTCCTTACAATTTCTTTCCCTCACACCATGGGAGTCCAAAAGCTCTTCCCCAGTGCCTGAGTTCATTACATTGAGTTCATAAGGGTCTTACTTTCCATCCTGAGCATGATGCCCAGAGTCTCCTCAAACAGAGCCTGTGCCTGCCGGCCTATGCTCTGCACTCTGCTGCCCTGCTCTCCCAGCGCCGGGCTCTGCTCCATCCTGCCCTGCAGCTCAGAATACAGTTGCTTCACCTGTTCAAAAGCCTGTGGGAAAGCAAATAAACAGGGCTAGTAGGATCACTCAAATAGGATGTGAAGAAAGGGTTTTTTCAATGCTGAATCCTGCTTAAATATTAAATGGATACTGCACTAGAGCTTTGTCTCTGATATCACGCAAATGTGCTGCAATCTGTAACTGATGAGATTGCATGAACAGGACTGCAATGGCCAAAGCATTAACAGAAAAGACAAATGCAAATAAGATCTGCTATAAGCTCCAAAACAGTCCATTTGTGATGCACTCAGAGACTGACTGACAGCTCCACAGGCTGCTCTGCCTCAGGCAGGACGTGCAGCAGAAATAAGTTTCCAGCAAAGGGCATTGAAAGACCCTGGAAAAATTCATCAGTGCAATCCTGCAGCTGGTTAATACGAAGCGACACACCGAGCCATGACCTGCACAGGGCTGCACCTCCTCTGGCTGGGCTGTGTGGGGAGGGTGGCACGGCTGTGCCATGCAGGGTGGGTACCTGCTGGGCACTCCTAGCCTGCTCGCCCGCTGTCTCTGCCGTGTGCTGTGTGTCCATGGCCCGCAGGCGGTTCTGCTCAGCACCACGCTGGAGCTGCTCCAGCCGCCCCGCCAGCCCGTCCAGCTGTGCCCCCATGGCAGCCACGTTCTTCTCCGCTGGACCAAGCACGGCCTCGATCTGAAAGCAGAGTTCTCCGTGTTAGGAAGGATCCAAACCTCGCTCATGGACACAGCGTGGCCACGGAGGTTCAGCAGCACATGGGGCCGCTCCCTGTGCAGCCAAAGATCTGGTTGGAGTGTGGAAAACCACACAGGAGAGGCACACTTTGACAGCAAAACCTTCCCCACATTCCCTGCTGTGCTGGCTCAGGGCTCTAGGAGCAGGCAGTTCCCAAGGAGGCTGAGCGTGGCACAGGAGTGTTACTGGGAGCATCACTAACCTCATCGACGCGCTCCCGGATGAAGCGGAGGGAAGAGCCGGAGCCCCTGAGAGCTCCCTGGGCTTCCAGGAGCATCGTGTTTGCTCGCTGCAGGTTCCCCACCACCTCTTCAACGTTGCCCTCCACAGCCTTTGCCCGGTTCCTGGGGAAATGTGGGAAACAGCCGGGAGTGAGCATAGGGAACTGCAAGTGGAGACTGCAGAGGTGAAATAAGGAAGCTTGAGAAGCAAGACAGGATTGCTACAGAGAAGGTTGCAACCTCCCTGTCCCAAAAACCACCAAGCCACATGCCTGGGCTCCTGCAGGTTTGCCTTTGAGACGAGCATTAGTTCCACTTCACAGCCCCAAGCAGAGGAGAGAGACTGAGAAGGGGAGAGGAACATCTCCCTTCAAATTGGTCAGAAACATTTATTTTGTAAGTGGTGCATGAAAAGGCATTGAAGGGAAAGCTATAACCACTGAAGCAGTTTCAATGAATCCTCCTCTGCTCACAGTGGGACTGTTCAGGCTGGGTGACAGAGCTCTCCACAGAAAACCAGACTCATCACTTCCAGCAGGTTAAGCAGGTGTCAGACACTGTCAAGGAGTTTACACACTTATCCTGCTAACCTTCTCGCTGGGATATTGCTGCAAGTCAACACATGACAAAGTAGATGCTCCAAATTTGCAAGGGCACTCCGTAATTACTCTTGAAGGGACCACGGAATAATCCTCCCAACTTTCACCCAGAAAACAAATAGCCCATTTAATCTCCTCATGCTCTCTTGTGCAATTAGGATGTAGGTCACCAATATCAAGTAATACCAGGGCAACTCTGTCATCTCCCAACACAGAGATAAGAGAAAAGCCTCCATTGCTTTGGATAAAACCCTTCTTGTTCTGGTATCTATAACAGGATCTATTCTTGACAGCCAGATTTACTTGTACTGGGGCCCCAGGGAGGTGTCTAGAGATTGCAGACTCATTCTTTTAGGCACTGGATGGACACAGAATAGCATGGCCTAAAACTTCAGATTGTGCAAGTCAGTAGAGCTCAGGCAGAGAGATTTGAACTCAGCTGAGGACCACCACGTTCACTCCAGCTGAGTGACCCTCAGCTGCCAAAAAAGGCCCTTGAACCTCAACCTACCTGGCTTGTTCTGCCTCCTGCTGAAGCTGCTTGGCCTTGGCAATGTCCTCGGCTGTCTGGGCAAGGATGTCCTCCGGGCACTGCAGCTGAGTCGCCAGCTTTTGGATCTCATTCATTTTTCTCAGGACTGCAGCAGCATCCGTGGGGAGGTGCAGGGAGAGAACTGACTCACTGATTTCCTGGATAGTGGCAGGATCTGTGTCCTTGTCTACAGAGCAAACAGACAGAGAGCATCAGCAATGGGAGAGGAGAAAGGTGGGAGTGCAGATTCAAGGGAGGAGGAGGGCAGACATCCAGCCATGCACGCTCTCACACACACAGTCCCCTCACTTCAGATCCACCCTGATTGAATCTCCTTGAATTCAACGTACTTCTCATTCACATCAGTGAAACTTTGAGGAGAGGGCTGCAAGAATACCTTTAATTTGGCAATGAGAATACCATGGCTAATCCCAGAGCAGTCAGGCAGATCTCTCTGAACAGATGAGGGTGTGTTTCAAGACAAGCCTTTTTTTATTTCACAAATAAAAGTTCATACATCAGAAGCAGGCAGAGCCCAAGGGACATTAACCCAGCAATTAGCTCAGAAATATCTTCACTCATCATTAACACCAGGCAGCACGAAATGACCTGATTTTCTTATTCAGCTAATGCTCATGAGGCTCATTACGTTATTACAATCTGTCTGCAAACAATAAGTCATCCCATCAGTTTGTAGGACAACAAGGAATTCTCATCTGATTAATAGTCTGCTCCAGAGAAGGGTCATCTGTCTGTCTCTGGTCAGTGAGTGTGGCCAGAAAACATCTCTGCACTGAGTCACTGATGGCTGCAAATCCTTGGAGAGCACCAGCCATGGGGACAGGTTTGTATTCCTGCCCCAGAGATGGCAGAGAGCAAGACTTGGAGGGAGCTGCTGTCTGTGCTACAAACAAAATACCACATCCTCCACAGCTTTCCACTCCTGCTAACTCACAGTTCACCTTTTTAGAGGTGATATTTGAGAGCAGTGCCTGTTGGAAACCTCTCCAGGAAGCCCCACACAGAGAAAGTCAAGGCTGTATGGTATATGCTGCCCCATGGACCTCACAAGTGGTCCCCAAATGCCTCTGTAAGGAAGCAGGCAGGGTGACATCCCAGCAAATCAACACAGATATAGGTTGGGATTAATTAATGGGCTTGATCTGAACAGCAGGGTTAAGCCTGAGCAAGTCAATGGGCCAAACTGCAATTTCTGACAAGGTCACAGGCTTGGGTCCTGCTGCAATTTCTCTGGTTTTAAGAAAGCACCATCCCAGCCAACCTTGCTGCCTTAGAGGACACGTGTTACCTTTGCTGTGTAAATACCCAGATAAGCTGGATATCCCAGAGCTTAACTGGGCTGAGCCAACCAGCTGCCTCCCTCCCCTGTGCTCTCATACATAAATAATACCACCAGGGCAGAGATTGTTCTCTGTACTCAGTGAAACCCACACCTCAAATCCTGTGTCCAGTTCTGAGCCCCTCCTCGCAGGAGGGACACTGAGGGGCTGGAGTGTGTCCAGGGAAGGGAATGGAGCTGGGGAAAGGTCTGGAGCAGCAGGAGCAGCTGAGGGAGCTGGGGGGGCTCCGCCTGGCGAAAAGGAGGCTCAGGGGGGACCTTCTGGCTCTGCAACTCTCTGACAGGAAGGTGGAG
>JAWWTY010000072.1:1773538-1794181 GCA_035222235.1 Margarornis squamiger
CAGGGATGGGGCAGCCACAGCTTCTCTGGGCAACCTGTGCCAGGGCCTGCCCACCCTCACAGGGAACAATTTCTTCCTTATACCCAATCTAAACCTCCCCTCCTTCAGTTTAAATCCATTCACTCCCCATTCCCAGGTGTCCCAGCCCCAAAGGCAGCCACCAAACGCACCCACCGCTCTGTGAAGCAAGAACACATTCAGCACCTTCCCTTGAATGCTCTCAAAAAGCACACCTGAAGCTCCTGGCAGGCCAAGGGTGCAAAGGGACAGCCTAAAGTCCAAAGCCACACTTTTCATTAGGTTAATGTTTGCTAAATCACTGGCAGCCTAACAAAAAGGTCCAAGAGATACTAGCAAACTTGTGTAAGATAAGAGCCAGCTCAAAACCTCCCAGCTTCATTTGCAACCTGGAGACACCTCCACCTCCCAGTGCTCAGAGCCACAGGATTTGTCTCACTGCTGCCTGTACTTCTGCAGAGGGATGGGGCTGTTCCTGAAGATTTTCATCCCCTTCCTGGGAGGGGCACTGGCCTTTTATTTTTATTCAGCACCTCAGAGTTTCAATGAAGGTAAGTCATGGGAAAACACACCTTACAACCACAGTGAGGCTGCTGCCAGGGTGGCACTGTGTGCCATGCAGAGGAGCACAGGCCACTTGAAGGGTCTTTTGGAGCACATCTGGAGAAGCCAAAGCATGGGAGGGCTGGGAGGAGAGGGCAGGAAAAACTCACAGGATTTCACTGGTTTTGCTGGGACACACAGTGTCTGACCTCTGTAAATGACTGACTTAAGGTGCAATTTTCCACTTTAATCCTTTTACTGGTCAGCTCTCACCATTCCCAGGCCAGGCTGGGTGAAGAGCTCAAGCCTCGCAGGTGCTCCCAACCCAACCAGGACTAAGGACCAGACTCCAGTGGGGATGTGACAAGGGGTGTATGCTGCCTGCAGCTCCTGCACCCAGCCCTGAGGGGTGGCAGGGACAGAGAGGAGCCACAGTGCCCACGTGTGGAGGGACAACGTGGGCTGTGCCAGCTCTGGGTTCAGCACTATCCTCTCCCCAGAGATGCTCCGGGGCAAACGGGTGATCATGACGGGAGCGAGCAGTGGCATCGGGGAGCAGATGGCCTATCACCTGGCACGCATGGAGACCCACCTGCTGCTCACAGCACGGACACAGGCCAAGCTGCAGAAAGTAAATGGCAAGCAGAGCACACCAGGCTGCATGCAGATATCCACACAGGAATACCAGATACCCTACAGATCCACCCCAGTGTGTTCCCAACCAGGAGCCTGTTCTAACACACACACCACCACCACCACAATTGCATTTCCTTCCCCACAGCCTCCAGCTTTGAATTCTGACCTCTGCCACCACAGACAAGGTCTGCCCAAGTCCTTGTCTGATCAACCCTTGCCCTTTCTCCAGTTCTGAACTGGTTTTGCATCCCATATAAAACAGAATCAAAATACTAACATTAAGCAATCATATCCCTACTTATAAATAAATACTTAGCTCAGATGTGCTGTCATTCAACTCTGCAGACAAACATTTCTCCAAGTAACAAGCCTTGCCCCATAAAGGGAGATGTGCTACTTATCCACCCCAAGACAGCAACAGCCTGGGATGGGGGGGCTCTGGGGAGGTGAGACCTCACCAACACCCCTCTCACTGTCCCCACAGGTTGTGGAGCGGTGCCTGGAGCTTGGTGCTGCATCTGCCCACTACATCAGTGGCTCCATGGAGGACTCCTCATTCCCCGAGGTGGTGGTGAAGGAGGCTGAGAACACCTGGGGTAGGTGCTGTGGAGATGTCCCTCCCCACTCCCCAGCACATCCTGTGCTCCACTTTGGGGCCACCCCAGCCACCAAGGGGCTGCTCTCTTTGGAGCTGCCTGTTGCTAAATGGCAAACACATTCTGCATGTAGGTGGCCTCGATATGCTCATCCTAAATCACATTGGCTACTCTGGCGTCGGCTTCTTCGACGGGAACGTTGGGCAAGTACGAAAGCTCCTGGAGACCAACTTCCTCAGCTACGTGGCCATGACCACAGCTGCCCTGCCCATGCTGAAGGAGAGCGAGGGCAGCATCGTAGTGGTTTCATCCGTGGCAGGTGAGCAACAAGGGGCCTCTCCCTGCCCGCATCCCTTCCTCTGCCTGCAAGGGATCCCTGCTGTGACTCTTCCCCAAAAGACAGGGTGAGGATCATAAGGCAGAGAGCCACCCGCTAGGAGTCAGGGTCACCACATGATTTAGATCCTCCATGTACAATTCAAGTCCTCTGGGCCATATATAGCTTATATTTTGTCCTGTCAGTCACTTTGCACCACAGGTTATTTTACATGCATGGCCACATATTAAACATGATTTGCTATGTGTGGGCATCTCTGCAGGAATACAAGAACAGTATCACCCACAACAGAAGGTACTTCATGGCATATGTTACATTATAAACATTCCTGCATTTGTTTATTTCCCTCAAGCATTCATGACAGCTTATTTCATCACCCTAAATCACAATACCATAGCTCCTTGAAGGGCAAGAGAAAGGGAGAGGGGTGCAGTCTGGTGTCTGCCCAGTACCTGAACCCCAGCATTTTGTCTTGGCTCCAGGTAAAACCGCCTCCCCATTTATTGCTCCTTATTCTGCAACTAAGTTCGCCTTAGATGGATTTTTCAGCTCCTTGAGACACGAGTTCATCATGGACAAGGTCAATGTTTCCATCACACTCTGCATCCTGGGCTACATCAACACAGGTAAGCTCAGCACCACTAGGCCCCCATGGATCAATCCATTCCCAGGCAGAGCCCTCCCTCTGGCTCCACCACTGCTGGATCCTCCACCTGCAGTGTCTGTGCAACAGTGGAAACAGACCCCAACTCTTTAAAAAGTATTGCCTAAGACCTCTGACTCTGCTATCCTGGCAGGGGAGGCAGGGATTCCATCCTGTGGTCACTCAGGAGGTGGAAAGGAAGGGGAAGAACATAGCTGTAATTGTTATTTTAACCATTTTAAGCCTTGTTGAGCAGGTCTGATCCCCAGAGTTGGAGAACGTTCCAGACACCCTGACTGAGCTGATGGTGCCTGTGGCAGTCCCTCTATCTGACACCACTCCTTCCCTCCCTGTGCTCCCACCTTTCCAGAGAGTGCTGTGCGAGCTGTCTCCCACATCATCCAGGGCACACCAGCGCCAAAGGAGGAGTGTGCCCTGGAGATCATCAAGGCTGGAGCGCTGCGCCAGCGGGAGCTGCACTACCCGCCCTGGGTGGTGAGCAGCACCATGCTCCTCCGGGACATCGCCCCCGAATTCCTCGACTCCCTCATCAGGAGCAGCTATAAAGTGGAAAACGTCAAAAGAACACAATGGCCAGGACAGTGAGTGTGCCAGGACACCTTCAGCCAGGCAGGAGGGATTTGGGTGTTAATCCAGCTGCCTGGGTGCCCTTTTCCACACCTCCAGGGCAGCCCCATGCTGACACACCCTGGCAGCCCAAGGCAGGATGCTCCAGAAGTGTGTAACACAGCACAAAAGTGTCCTTTTTAGTAACAAACTCATGTAAAATGGCTTTTTCCAACCAAGAGGAACTTCAGAGAAGTCCTGCAGCAGGATCTGCTGCCAGTGTCCTGCTCAGCCTCCAGGAACTGTTCCCCCATGGGAAGCCACCAAGGCAGAGGTGCTGAGCACCACAGGGCATGGGCTGAGTCCTAACCCAGAACTGAGATTTGGACCAAGCAGCACAAACCACCCAAAGCCACAAGAGGGTCTCTGAACCAGGAAACTTTTTGTCATCTATCTCTTCTAGGTTGGTATTATAAAAATATTATGGTAAAAATAAATCCTATGTTACTATGAGATCCCTGTGTTTCCTTGTCTGTGTTCCTTTTCCACGTGCACAAGCACAGAGCCCTTATCAGGGCACAGAGCCCTTATCAGCACCCAGCTGGCTAAACAGACCTCCTCCCCATTTGCATTAACGAAGCTTTCACTTCTCTAAAGACCTTACTGAATTTCTGCCATTCCTCAACCCTCCTCAGCAGCCAAACCACACTTCCCCCCCCTCCTTTTCCAATATGCAAAAAGCCCTTAAAATAATAGCATTACTGTACTTCCCTAAGTCTGGATTTCTCTCCCCCCAAAGCAGCTTGGGGAAACCCAGTCACCGAGTGCCACAAGCAGTTCCACGAGCCAACCTCTGCGTGCTGGACACCAGCAAAGGGAGATGGCCCAGAAGACAACTGCAAACTCTGCTTAGGGAGAAAGTGGAGAGTTTGGGCTCCCCAGATAACCCAAGTGGCCCGTGGGCCCCCCATGTCCCATAGCTGGGCTGTGAGCAGAGACAGGAACCGGGGCTCGGCTGCAGCCGCAACGTTTCCTGTTTTACAGAGCGAAAAAAAAGAGAGCAAGAGCAGAAAATGAGGTGGTTGGCACGAAGATGGCAGCTGGAGCGTGTTGGTGCCTGGTAACACCCTGCCCTTAATAACACCCTGCCCCTGCATGGCACTCAAGGCATAGGACAGGACCCTCACACCAGGTAGGTGCTGGAGTGCCCACAGCACTGGGGCTGGTGGGGACTGGAGTGGGGGGGAAAAGGCAACAACATGCACCTTTTTCCCCCTCTTTTTTACCCCACTTTCAGCCTACAGAATTTGCACTGGGAAGTTGTAACATGAACCAGCAAGAAGCACTTTTTTTTTTCTCTCTCCTGGTTTCCCTTGAAGCAAGAAGTGTAACAGCTTGGAAAGCACAGATAAAGGACATGTTTAATTAGAGAGGGTAATTTGGGGTAACAGAAGGAGGAAATAGAGTGTAAGTCTGTCAAGAAGGCCTCAACAGTTTGCTCAGCTCGAGGTGAGTAATGGAATGTGTATTTCTTTAAGCTTTACCTTGCTTTAAAGTGCATATTTGGTTAACTGAGGGTATTCCAGCCCTAGGACAGGCTGGGCAGCCCAGAGATAGCAAAGGTGGGAGAGGGGCTGAGCTATTCCTGATGGGAAGAGATGAGTGAGTGCAGACTGAGCAGGACTCAGCAAAATTAGCTGAAAACCACTCAGCATTTGGAGCAGCATCCTGGCTGGGGCTTGAGGGCACCTTTCCTGCCCAGGGCAAGAGCTGACCATCCCAAAAACACCGTGCTCCTTCCAAAGGAAGCCCCTACAATTAAAGATGACAGCAGGAATGAATTCTGAGCACTCCACAGCTAACACAAGGCTAATAAAAAGAATTACTGAGCAGATTTTAATGCGGACTCAGAAGCACGGAACTATTATACTTGTAAATGTGTAAATGGGACTTATTTGTTCCCATTTTCTTTTTCCATTAGACTCAATAACTTCCTAATTGCTTGAGACAGAATGAGACCAATGAAGTTTTGGTGGTTTTTGTTTCACACTGAAGAACATTTAACCCGAATTTTCGGACTAAAATTCCTTCCCCCCCCCCTTCCCACTCCCCACATTTCCTCCTTCCTGTATTAACAAAATTTACTAGATATGAGAAAAGCCTCACACCAGGCACAGCCACAGCAGCTCCCTGGCTGAGACTCTCTGAGCAATATTCATGGGATGCACTCAGGGATGATGAGCTCTGTCACTCTTGATGGGGTGAGGGGACAGGAGAGGGGGACACACCTTTTGCTGTGAAAGAAAGATTAGCTGTTTGGGTAGTTCTTGCTTAGCTTTCTCTTTAGCTGATGCAGAGGCCAAGGCTCAAATACACATCATACCACCAAAGTCCAGTAAGGAACAACACAGTGGAGACTTGCAATTGTGCAGAGAAGGCACGAGGAGGGAGGAGGTTCCATACCTGCACCCTGTGCACACACAGATGGTGCAACAGGGCTGGAATGGAGGTTCTCCTCCTTTGGCCGTGCCACTGCCTGGTTTGGGCCACAAGTTCTCCAGAAATGGGGCAAAATTCATGCCACAGGTGAACTACGAGCCTGTGCCCCCAGTTCTTGAGCACAGCTGAACAATGAATTAATCCCAAAGAGGAACAATTGGTCACTGCACTTGTATGTGCAATGAAATGAAGCCAGAGCTGGGCTAAACCCAGGTCAGGACCCACCTGACAGAGCAAGACCAGCCTGGTGTGTTTTAGACTTCATGAGCAAAGGATTTACAGAATCAATTAGGTTGGGAAAGACCTCTGAGATCAAGTCCAACCTCTGACCTAACACCACCTTGTCAACCAAACCATGGCACTGTCACATCCAGTCTCCTCTTAAACACCTCCAGGGATGGCAAATCTACCACCTCCCTGGGCATCCATTCCAGTATCCAGTCACTCTCTCTGTAAAGTACTTTTTCCTAATGTCCAGCCTAAACCTCCCCTGGCACAGCTTAAGACTGTGCCCTCTTATCCTACTGCTGGTTGCCTGGGAGAAGAGACTGATACCCACCTGACTACACCCTCCTGTCAGGTTGTAGCAGGTTGTCCTCCAGGAACATTTATATCCACTGTTTGAGGACTCCAGAACCCATAACCACAGAAACAATTCGTTTGCACTCAAATGGTGCCTTTCCCCCTGGTTCCACCAGCACAGAGGAGCCCAGGATGAGCAGCCAGCCCAAGGGGGCTCGGCCACGGCACTGGCACTCAGGTGAGAGCTACGATGAGAAGTGTGAGAGGCGGCACCAGGCGAGGGAGAACCTGCGGCGCAGGAACAACGTGACCACCTGCCGACACCTCCCGAGGGCAGCAGAGCAGCCACCCCAGAGCCCCCGGCAAAGGGAGTTCCTGAGGAGGAGGAACCTGCCGTGGGATGCTGGAAGGACAGCCCTGAGGCAGGAGCCTGAAGGACAAATCCCTCTGGACTCTTCACGGGTGGAGATGAGACCAACCACCCTGCTCCAGGTAACACCTGCCCCTGGGGCACAGCTCAGCCTGCCCCAGTCAGCACCCACAGCACCCACTAAAGCATCAGGATCCGAATCAAAGTGAGATTGTACAGACAAAACCGTGTATTTCCATCAGGTACACATTGTCACCTCCCTCCCTGAGTGCTCCTCTCCTGTTTCCCATGCCCTGAACCGCATGTGGGTGTTTTTCTGCCATTCCTCCAAGTGCAACCCCCCATCCCAGCTGCCAGGGCTAGCTTTGCACTTACACAAGTTGTTTTACCCATGATAAGTGAGCTCTGACCACCTGGGTTGCCTCCATTCCCCCTTGCTGTTAGCAGGAAGGGTGGAGGAATGAGGAGACTCCCTGGCACTCATTGCCCACCCTGTGCTGCACAGCTGACAGTAACCCAGAGGGCTTGCTGTCTTGAATAACAGCTATGGAAAGCTGCAAAACACCCCAGTCAGAGCCCAGCAGATTTCCTTCCAAACTTATATCCCTGTAAAATGAACCATTCCCTGCTAGACTGAGTTCATCCTTGGGGCTTCACAAACTTGTGTGAGCACAGACAATCCAGCACGAGGTGACTTACAAAGGCACACCCTCGAGCTCCCTTTGCAGCACAAGACTGTGCAGAGCAATTTGCAACCTCTTGGTGCCATGTGGTTCCCCAGGTTTAGTCACAGGAATCTGGAACAAGCATTTACACGCTCACAGCCCATGCCCAGGGCCTTCCCTCTTTGCCTGGCCAGGATAACAAGGCTCCAGGGGAAACCAGTGCAGAACTGGCACCTCTGCTCCAAGGCAGCCAAATGGTAGCAGAGACCCAAAGCAGGACCCATTCCCCTGCCAGCCAAAGTCCTCATCTTTCCCCAAAAGGGTCTCAAGATGCTTCGAGGGGATTTCTTGTCCTGTACTGGTGTTGTCATTCCACCCACCCCAGCAATCAGCAGGTTTTCTCCCACTTTCCCACAAAGCTCTGGAGCTGCTGCAGGCAAAGCAGCAAATCCTTGTGGATTTGCCATGTTTTTTTGCCACCTCCTTGATGCTCTTCACCCAGTCACCACAGGTACCTTTCCCTCAGCCTATTTTGGAGAGACACTGACTCAAACTTCCATCTCATTCCAGAACTCATGGAGCTGCCCCACATTTTCCCCTGCACAGTCCCCACTCTGTCTCAGCATCCCAGCAGAAGCCATTCCTGGGCAAGCTTACTCTGTGAAGACCCAAGGTAGGTGAGGAATGTTCAGGTTTTCCAGCACAACAGCATCCATGGCATTCCTTTCCCACCTCCATGTCTCCATCAAACTTTGGGATGAGCTGGTAGCTCCTCTCCAACCCCAGCTCCCCAGCCAGCATCCCCACTCCTACACTAAGTCTGACCATCCCAGTCTGAGTTTCCCAGCAGACTGCAGGAATTAGGAATATTTTTTCTGTGGAGGGGATAAACCAGCCCACAGCTTAACCCCCAGTGCTGCTGAGCAGGTGCTCTACCCTACAGCTTCCCTGTTACTGCCCCAATATTGCCCAGGGCTCTGGGGGCTGACTTCACTGCAGGACTACTTAAATTCTCCTTCTCTGTCCATCAGATCAGGACATTTCTTTGCCTCTTGTCCCTATCAAACTGTCACTGGACTCTCTTTAACTGGAGTGATGGGAGCCATCTGGGAGTGGGGATGGACACCCTAAAAAGTTCACAGCCCCTCAGACAAGGGGATCATTCACATCCTTTCACTCTGCCTTCACAGGAACCCAGACCTTTCCAAATCCAAGAGGAGGAGTGCAAGACTCGAGCCAGCAGACAGAGTAAGCGGGTCCTGCCCTCCCTCCCTGGGCTGGGAATTCAGATCCCACAGGGCAGCAGCTTCCCAAGCTCAAAATGTTCCCCCCTCTCAGCTTTTGCTGTATGAACACTCACACCTGGGTTTGGGATGGTGGTGACAATGGGTGCCCAGGTCCCCATCACACCTCAGTAACACACCTTCCTCTTTATTTCAGCTGTGGAATAGCAGTTTTCAATAAGGTGAGCAAAAGAGAGGTAATGACCAGCCTGGAACTCCCATAAATGGAATCAGTTTCTAAAGTGGCTTTAAGCTGAAGGAGGGCAGATTTAGGTTGGGATTGGATATTGGGAAGAAATCCTTCCCTGGGAGGGTGGGCAGGCCCTGGCACAGGCTGGGCAGAGAAGCTGTGGCTGCCCCATCCCTGGAAATGTCCAAGGTCAGGTTGCACAGGGCTTGGAGCAACTCCTGCTATAGGAAAGGCACTGCTGTCCCATGGATTTCTGCTCTTCCCACTCAGTCCCTGCCCTGATGTCACACACTTTGTAACAAAAACACCCCAACTCCACTGCTGTCAATTGCTGCAAAAATATTTTCATTTCTCAGGGAAAAGAACAACCAAACAAACCCCAGCAGGCTCTCCCCCAGCCAAACACAAGCTATTAATTCACACCTATTGCAAAATATTTAGCTTTTTGTAGCCAGTTCCTAAGAAGTTTATAAACTGAAGCGATTTACCCTTTCCCTTGCAGGAAATGGTGCAGCTGTCCAACTACCTGAAGGTAGGTACCAACCAGTGCTCAGCACCCACTGGGAAAGCTGCTCTTCATCGAGAACAATCATTTTAAACCAATAATATACATACCCAATTTTAACATGGCCAAAACCCCTACAAATAGGGCACTGAGCTCAAAGCCCTGAGTGGGGGGGAGCCCAGCCCTGGGCTGGGGGTGGTTCTTGGGGGTCCCACTGACCCTGTCTCCTTCCCCACAGGAGGCTCTGCACAGGGAGCTGCTGCTCAAGCAGAAGATGGTGATTTTGCAGGAGCTTTTCTCCACGCTGCTGGAAGCATCAGAGAAATCCTGGCAGGTACCAGAGCACCCCAAAAGATGTTCTACCAAAATGTGCTTTGCTTTCAGCTCAACAGGAAGTCTAAAAATGTTTCCTTCTGTAAGGGATTGAGGGGTTTTAGATTTGTCTTTCCCATTTTTTCTTAAATAAAAGCAAACAGCTGTAAGTGGGGAAAAAATTGGAAGGAACCCAAACAACCATCTTGACCAAGTTTTCTCTTCCAGTCAAAACAAGTTTTAAGTATTTTGAACTTCTTTCTTTTTTTCCCCTTAAAATTTTAGATGCACCCAAGTGCTGGCAAACCCTGAGCTGGATGAGGGAAAGACAGGCTGTTTTTAAATCTGGGAACACAACAGGGATATCCCTCCCAACACACCACAACCCCTATTCTTTTCAGGGACGTGTCTGGGCCCCAAACACAGGTCAGAGCCCCAACACCAAGGCTGTTGGTGCTGAGTCATGACCCTGTCTTAAACTATCACCCCACAGCTCAGAGAAAATCCTCTGGGCACCACTGAACCAGAGCCCTTCTTTATTGCTATCAGGACACAAAATTACAGGAATATATTAAGCTTTGCTATAGGATTGTTAAATCAAACATTAATCTATAGTTTCTAGTACCATTTAAAAAAAAAATGAAAAAAAAGTGGATTGAAAGTTCTGTTGGGGCAGAGAACCCAGCGATTGGGTGAGATGCTACAAAACCCTTGTGTTCGACATCCTGTGGTTGGAAACTTCTGCCTTCATTTGCTTCTTCAAACATAAAACCAGCAGGAAAAAACACCCTGCCACACTCTGCAGGAAGTAGCCTTGAAACCTCAGATTAGAAACAGGTGGGTGCTCTTTGCTGCCTGTTGTCTCTGCTGCTGCCTCTTGCACCCAGCCTTCCACCAGCCTCAAAATTACCTTGGTGCTGGAGCCAGGGGGGTGAAAGAGGCAGATGCTGCTTCTTGGAAGGGATTCCCAGGAGCTACGTGGGGCTGAGGGGCTTCTCAAGGCAAAGGGAGGGATGGCCAGACCCCAGCCCCTGGCCCCAAGGGCAGGGATGGCCAGACCCCAGCCCCTGGCCCCAAGGGCAGGGATGGACACATCCTACACCATAACACTGTGCCCTGGAAACTGCTGGCTGGCTGCCTTTTTTCCCCAGCCAAGGTGAGATGCCAAATGCTTGTTGCAGCAGCTTTTTAAATCTTTTCTAATATTCTGGGTTTCAAAGGCATGAATACACAGGAATGGCATGGCAGGAACTCTTGGAATGGCCACAGAGTCATTTTTGAGGTGCTGCTCATGTTTGTGGGTGCCCATGGCTTGATGGAACAAGGGAATGCTCTGCAGGAGGATGGGGGTGTCAAACTGAAGGGATAAAACATTTGGTTCCTTTCCCCTCCCACGATTTCACTTTTAGGTTAGAAGAGATCTTCCTACCCCAGGTCTGTGCCTTAAATCCCCCATCTGCTGTAAAACTCATTGATTCAAAAACACTGCCAGCTGAAGGATGCTGAGCAAGTCTAAGTTATGATTATCGAGAGTAATTAATTTTAAGCTATTCTCCTCTCAAAGAAAATCGCTACTTTGAAGGAATTTTTTTTTTCCCCTTCCTGGCATCTGAAGTTGAGCCTGAATTTTGGCAATATTTCACAGCTCTGCAGAGTTTAAGCTCTTTGCCATTTCTGGCACATCACTGGTACTGTATGGACTTATTTGTGTAGCACAAGCATCATGCTTGGGCAAAGTGGAAGCTTTCCAGAAATAGCACTTATTATAACTCTATAACAGCTATCTAAAATTACTAAGGGAGGCAGTACCAGAGAATTCACCAACCACAGGACAACCAAAACCAGTTTCAAATGCTTCCATGGCACTTAAATTGCAGCAGTAAAGAAAAGCAGAAGAGTTTGAGATTTGGAGCTGCTTGTTCAGGTGACCTCAGACTCTAAAGAACAGGGGCAGGGGTATAGAAAATAGGGTATTTGCAAGACTGGGTGTATTTTGAGCACATTAGCCCTAATCCTTTCCCCTGCCTGGCTTCTAGGAGGTGACTTGGGGCTCTCTTGGGGATGGTGGCTGTAGGGTTTGGGGTGGTTTTTTTTACTGCTGAATTTATTTATGTGTGTGGTTTTTGCTTGGTTGGATTTGAGGGGTTGTTTTGGGTTTGGTTTTTTTAACTAGCTCCTTTCATGTAGTTAATTTTCAACACAAGGGCTTGACCAAGGTTTGCTCACCTCACTTTTCTGGTGAAAGCTTATTCTGCTTGGGGAAATCTTCCCATCCCATATTCTTTTGCCAATTTATAAGCTGCAGCTCCATCAAAGGAGTTTGCCAGCACAAGGACAGTGACCTGGTGGAGGGAATACAGAGGAGGCACCAAACTGATCAGAGGATGGAGCAGCTCTGCTATAGGGAAAGGCTGAGGGAATTGGGATTGTTCAGCCTGGAGAAGAGAAAGCTTCAGGGTGACCTAATTGTGGCCTTCCAGTACCTGAAGGAGCCATCAGGAAAGATGGAGAGAGACTGTTTACAAGAGCCTGGAGTGGCAGCACAAGGGGCAATGGCTTCAAACTGACAGAATGGGTTTGGATTGGATATTAGGCAGAAATTCCTCCCTGGGAGGGTGGGCAGGACCTGGCACAGGGTGCCCTGAGAAGCTGTGGCTGCCCCATCCCTGGGAGTGTCCAAGGCCAGGTTGGACAGGCTTGGAGCAACCTGGGCTAGTGGAAGGTGTCCCTGCCCATGGCAGAGGGTGAATGAGGTGATCTTTAAGGTCCCTTCCAACTGAAAGCATTATGGGATTCCATTTCTCCTCCAAAGTGTAGGAAGGGCCCAGTCACATCTGTGCACAACAGCTGGAACATCATCACCCTCCAACCTGAACCTCTGCAGGCAACAGAATCAGATAAACCACTGAGGAAAGCTAGGCATAATATTTCACATCTAAAACTGCTTTTCAAAATTCCACCTACATTCCAAGAGCCTTTAGTTCTTTGTACCAACAACTGAGCCAGAAAGATTTAATCCTTGGGACTGTAAATGTACTTCTGAGCAGATTTAACAGTGCTAAGACACCAGGGAATCTGGTTTTGCTGAGGTCTAACAGCTATTCCTGCAACATCGAGGAGTTTCTTTTCAGAGGTGTGACTTCAACCAGCAGTAGGCAGGGGGGATACTGGTGGTGGAAAAACAGCTCACGTGAACTCTTTGCTAGAAATTTTATCTGAATTTGCACACAGGCTGGTTTCACAAAGCCCAGGCAGCCTGACTAACACCGAGAGGAGAGGATGATAATAAGGAAAATGAATCATCACTGCTGCCCTCTATCCCCCTGCCCAGCTGCAAGGTGTTGCAACACAGACCCAACCCATTTTCTAAGGAAAGCAGCAAGTCAGGACTGTCACAGCAGCTGGAGCTTCAGGGAGGGACCACGAGCCAGGGAACAGGGCTGTGCACAGGGACCCATCCAGACTCCAAATCCCCTAAACCCTATCACTTCACTCCCAGCACCTGCACTCAGAGTTTTCCAATCCATAAAAGTTTTACTTCCCCCATATCACATTTATGTGGAGATCATGAAGACTGACTTGAACTTCAGGGCTGAAGAGACTTTGACTCAATTCAGCCACAATATTACAGATGAAGGGAGAAAGTGACTCAAAACACCAACTAACAAATCATTGGGGGTATATTGTGTACTTCCTGATTTCACATCAACTCAATTGTTTCCCCCCCCCAGGGTCAGCTGAATGAAGACAAACTCAAGTGTAAATTAAGGGCCCTTGAAAATCAGCTGCAGGCTTGTACCCAGGTAAGGTCTGATTCACTTTGAAACACACAGGGGTGAAGAAAGGCACAAAACAAAATCCCAAACCATGGAACTAGGTCAGGTCTCAGTTTCCAGATCAGTCAGATTAGATACATATCCGAAAAGGATTTTTCCTCTTGGCTGAAGCAATGCTTCACAGCAAATTAGCAGGAGCATTTACACACTCTGGCTTTGCTAATATTCAGGTTTAGCAAGGTTGGCAATCTGTCAGGTCAGACCCTTCAAGCACTTTATTTCTTCCTTTAAAGAGTTACTCAAAGGAGTGTGTGAAGAAGATCCTGATAGAGATGGAGGACCAGAAGCAGACCTATGAGCAGAAAGCAAAAGAGGCTCTTCAGAAGATGCTGGAGGACAAACTCCAAACAGAGCAGCAGCTGCAAAACTCTCAGGTGAGGAGACACCTGGCTTGGCTTTCAGTCCAACTGCAGCAAGGGAAACACGTGGCAGGGGAAAGGAGATGACAGGCTTACCATTAGGAACAAAGATGCAAAAATAAGGTCTTTTGGCTACTGAGTAAAGCCCAAAGCAGCTTAATGCAACCTGTGCTCACTGTGTGAGCTGCACACCAAGTTATTAAAGCCAGCTCACAGCTGGGCAAATGTACTGCTCTTTGTCAGCTTAGTCTGTAATCCCTTCTCCTCCACCATCCCTTTGTCCCATTCCCTGCTCTGCACACACAGGGAGCAACAAGCCACACACAGACACATCCAGGCCATGAGGGCTCCAGAGATGCTTTTTCTGGAGTTGCTCTTTTTTATGAAAATAGATTTGCCCCCAAGAGGCAGCAGTTTGCTTTGCCATACAGGATAACTGGTACTTGCAGAAAAACAAGTAAATCTTATCCCAAATGCTGTCAGGCCTCTCAGTCCTGCTGGGAGCATGGGAATTTGGGTTCCCCAGGGAATGCTCTTTCCCCAGGGAATGCTCTGCCTGTGTTTGCTCTGTCCAACAGATGGCATCAGCCCCACACAGGTTATTGTGTAAATATATATATATATATCTCCCTGGTGCTGGAGGAGTGCTATCCCAGCCCAGCTGGTGGCATCCAGGGCAGCCTGGCATGGTCCCATCAGGCTGTGGGTCCCAGCCCACCCGTGGGTCCCTGCTCTCTTCCCTAGAGAAGCCTGGCAGCCATGAGAGAGGACCTTGCCTTCTGGAAGGAGCACGACACTGCACTCAAAGCTGAGCTGACCAAGATGACCACAGCCCACACAGAGCTCAAAAACAGCTTCCACAGTTTACAAAGTGAGCTCCAGGTAAGTTGGTTCCCTGCAGGAATGTTGGTTCCCTGCAGGAACAGCCTCCACACAGGAGGTCACATTTTTCCTGGGTCTCCCAGAGCTGCTGTGAGCGCCCCATCCCTGGAAGTGTCAAGGCCAAGTTGGATGGGGATTGAAGCAACTTGGTGTAGTGGAAAGGGGCAGAGGGGTGGAACAAGGTGAGCTTTAAGGTCCTCCCAACCCAAACCATTGCATGCTTCTGTGCTGTCCCCAGAGAGCAGAGGCACAGACCGAGCAGCTGCGCCAGGCGCTGCAGAGCCTGCAGAGCGAACACACCGCGCTGCACCAGAGAGCCAGTGCCCTGAGACAGGACAACGACCTCAAGGCTGAGCACATCAGTGCCATGGAAGGTAGAGTGTGCAGGGAAATAGTGCTGAGCCTCCAAAAAACCCCAGAGGATATAAGGGAAACACTCCTAAATTCTGGTCCTTAAGCCCAGACACACAACAGGCTCACTTGCTTTTAACATGCTGCACACCTCAGCTTGCCACAAAAGCTTCTGACTTCCAAAGGGCTCCCAAAGCCATTTCCAACTAGATTAAAGGACTTTAGAGAAGTCAAGTGACTTTTCTAGAAGAAAGGATGGCCTGGGAGACCTGAAATAAAAATGAAATAAAATCAAAGCCACACTCTCAGCTTTGATGAGGACTTTGCATCCTTGCCAGACCCTTCAAACACAGCAATGCAGTGCCTGTTACTGTCTGAGGTACTGCTTGGGGTGGGTAACACCAGCCTCAAAATGAGCTCATCATGTCCCAGAGCACCAGTTCAGATGGAGACAAGCAAACTCACACATGCTTCACGTGGCTATTTTAAAACGTAATTAAGGAAGAGCAAATGGGTGGCAGTTCTAATTCCAAAAGTCTCACACGAACAGCTTTAAAATAAACCATAAATCAGTAGAATTTCAGGCACAGTAGAAAAACCTGCCAAAACCAAAAGGGCAATTAACAGCTAAAAGTTACATCCCTTCAGAGAAGAAAGTTCAGTGTAGCCAACAGTATCTGCTCCACTTTACACATGTGGAGAACAAGAAAGTTGCTCCCCTTGCATAAAGATACAGAGATTTACACCAACCCTGATTTCCTTCTCTCATTATTCCAGATAAGCTGCAAAAAGAACAAAAGGAGAAGGCAATGCTGGAGGCAACAATCAGCCATTTGCACAGTAAGTAACCCAGAGATGCACAAAGTAAGAGACCTTTGTAAATGCTGTGGGCAATAATGTGGCTTTTCGTGTTCACAGACTTGATCCAGAACCACCAAGAGAAGGGCCAGGAGGTGACGGTGCAAAGGAAAGGTCAGCAAACTTTGTAAATCCCACCTAGCACTCACTGGACACAGGAACATTAGTCCTGACTCTAGGAGAAGTCCACACTGCTTTAGAATAAAGGAGTTATTATATTTTGCTAGTTAACATTAAAGCATAAATGTATTTATGATGGCAAACACTTTAAAAAAATAAATGTATTTCATTGCAAATTCTACTTCAGTGGCTAAGCCATTTTTTTTCAAACAAAACACATTCAAGTTTATAATTGCAGTTATAGCTGTACTTAAAAAAATAATAAAAAAACAGTAATAAGAGACATTTAAACTCTCCCCCTGCCCTTCCATTTCTGGCAGCTACTTAGAAAGATTGCTCTAAATATGATTACCATGTAGCTACAGCAAAGATAATGAACTGAACTGCTTTGTCTTCTGCTGTGTGTGCAGCACACAAATATTATCCCTAAACTGCTGAGTAAACAAGATCTAAAGCAAACCCAGAGCCTGGACCTGTTTCTCATCAGCAGCCTGACTGTTTTCTAGACCAGGTTTTCACCACCCAGACCCAACCTCTCACTCCTGCCAAGGAAACACAAAACACTCTGTTAGAGCACCCAGAGGAGGAGGAAGAGGAGGGAGAAGAAAGTCTGAAGGATGAGATGCAGAAAAGGACATCCCAGCTCACAGCAAAGGAGAACGAGGTGAGGAAGTCACTGAGTTGTTGCTGGTCTAAGAGCTCCAGCAGCAACACACCACACCAAAAGTCCTGGCAGTAACCTAAGCTTGGTATCTCCTGTAAGGATTAGCTCTGTTGGATTTTTATCCTGATGCCAGTATTGACTAAAGCCCCAGGGATGCACCTACATGGAAGCACAGGGCACCAGCACCTTGGCTGTGGCAGCACAGCCCTCTCCATACAAAACCAGGGAGTCTCAACAGCCTCCCAAGGAAAAGCCACAGCCACACTTCAAAAAGCAAAACCATGAGCATAAAGGAGGGAGAGGAGGAAAAGAAAGGACTTGCAATAATAACAGTAATAATAAAAGCGACAGGCAGGGTCTGCTAACAAAAGCACTGCCCTGACAACTGGGCTGCAAAAAATCCTTCCAGCCTTTTACACACCTTTCCTAACAAAATAGCCCTCTGCCATCCAACAGCCCCATAATTCTTACAGAATTCTTCAGCCAGCAAAGAGCTATTAAAAAAGGACTTAGAAAAAAAAATAATTATAACTTACCATAGCAGAGCTGAGAGTCAGGCAGGAGAAAAGCTTATCACCCAGGATAAGAACAGACCAACACCCTAAGACCTCCCCCGCCATCCCCTGGGCTTTATAAGGCACAATCACAGTAAGAGGGAACAGCTGGGGGGTCCAGCTGCCCCTTGTGTGGCTCCTGAAGCCTCTGGGCACAGGCAGCTCCTTCCACAGCTGCTGCCAATGCTCTGCTCATCAGAGCTCAGAGGGGGCTCACACTGTATGGCCCTTCAGGAAAAAGGGTCCTTCATGGGTTTAGGGCTGCATGGCACAACCAAGGTGCCTGTCCCCTGTGTCCCATGTCTCAGAGGGTTTAAAGGACTCTGGAATTGTTCTCAGGGTCTCTGAAATGCAGACTGAATTTCAGAAGGAGAGGCAAACCCTGACAGGAGTTAGCACCTCGCGTCTTCTTGCTGGTGGTAAAAATCCCTATTGCTCCTTTCTCCCGTGGGATGGGAAGGTTGGCAGCAAAGCCAAGCGGGTCCTGGGATGGTGACAGAGCAGGCATTGCCTCCATCACCACATTCCCATAACACCGAGGTATGTTCTGTTCCCTGCAGGTATACACGGACACGCAGGTACATACGGACATGCAGGTACACACGGACACACAGGTACACATGGACACACAGGTACATATGGACACACAGGTACATATGGACACACAGGTACACATGGACACGCAGGTACATATGGACACACAGGTACACACGGACACGCAGGCACATACAGACACACAGGTACACATGGACACGCAGGTACATACGGACACGCAGGAACACATGGACACACAGGCACACATGGACACGCAGGTACATACGGACACACAGGTACATACGGACACACAGGTACACACGGACACACAGGTACACACGGACACGCAGGTACATATGGACACACAGGTACGTATGGACACGCAGGCACACACGGACACCCAGGCAGGAGGAGCGGGCAGTGCCCGTGTGTGGGTGAAGCGCTGCAGCCTCTGCAGGAGCCCTGCCAGGCTGGGGGTGTGCCAGGGGCATGGGAACCCCCCTGCTAACAGCCCCTTGCTGTGCTTGCAGTGCTCGGAGCTGCGCTCGGAGCTGGAAGCCCTGAGTGAGGAATACCATTCCTGCCTGACCAGGCTGCGCCAGTGCCGGGATGAGCTCAACCACTTCCACGGCCAGCAGGCAAAGGTGGGAGCTCCCAACCCCGACTCCCAGTGCTGCACACCGCCCTGGGATCAATTCCCCACTCTTTTGGGCAGTGTGGAAAGATTCGTGATATGTTTGCTAGGGGTGAGATGAGAAGTTTCTTCTCCGGTGACAGGACCTGAGAAAACGACCTGAAGTTGTGTCAGGGGAGGTTTGGGTTGGATATTGGGAAAAGGTTCATCCCCCAGAGGGTGGTCGGGCACTGAACAGGCTCCCCAGGGCAGTGGTCACAGCTCCAAACCTGACAGAGCTCAGGAAGGGTCTGGATGATGCTCTCAGGCACAGGGTGTGACCCTCGGGGATGGTCCTGTGCAAGTGTTGGACTCGGTCCTTGTGGGTCCCTTCCAGCGAGGTGTATTCTGTGACATTCCCAGTAACTCTTGCTTCTCCTTGCAGAGACAGCGTGGTCACTGGATCCCCCTCCTGGTGGCACTGATAGCAGTGGCCATCGCCACCTTCCTGGCAAGTTACAGGCCCTGAGGGACCTCCTTGATGACTGACCTCACTGCAGGAACTGACCTCTGCCTCCCCAAAAGCACCATGACCTCGCCAGAGTGCACCTTCTGCAGTTTAGTACGTGCGTGTTTGGTTTATATCCTGAGCTGGTCTCACTCCTGACAAACTCCCAATAAATGCTGGAATGTCACTGCTTTCCTCAGCTGCTCTGGTTACTCTGCTCCAGCTGAAGGTTGCACTGCCCAGTCCCCGTGGCACCGAGGGACAAAGCCACTCTGGTCACCATTCAGACAGGGAGAGAGGGACAGGGGATCCCACGCCCTTGGGATCCAGCCTCCCTGGTTTTTATGCCCCCCAAATTTATCTTCCTTTATTTATTGCCTCCCTATATGGGAGGTGTTTGACCCTAGACCATCTTTATTTGTACCTGACAAAGCAACCTGGCTCAGGGATGCTCTTTAGCACAGTTCCCTTGTATTCCCCAGTGCCTTTCCTGAGCAATTCTCCCACCTCCCACCCACCAGGCCCTGTTCTATCCTGCTATTCTAGCCTGTCTTGTGGCCAAGCATCCCCATAGCCACATCTGCTTCTATTTCACTGCCAGCACACTAATTTCACAGAGACAGAGGTTTTAAGCCCCTTGTGAGCTGCACTGTGCAGGTTTTCCAGCAGCACTTGGCCCTTGTTCATGCACAGGCTCAGCTCTGAGGCAATGCATGACACCACCTCGAATAAGCAGTAAATACAACACGGGCCTGCAATAAACCACAAATTCAGAGTGCTGTGATGTCCAAAGTTTTTATTAACCCTCAGCTGCTCACAGCAAATAAATACACCTTTACAGGGCAACATCTGCAGGCAGGACCAGGGCTGCAGAGCAGCTGTGAGCACACACATCCACAGACTTTCTCTTCTACAAAGTAGTTGTTTTGCCACCAGCCTGTGAGATCAGGAGCCTGAGACTGTCACAGTCTTTAGTGCTCAGGGACCAAGAGGGATGCAGTGGGCAGTGCAGGCAGGGAACAGCATCTTTTGCCTCGGCCCCTGATGCGAGTGAGAAAGGCCAAAAAGTCTGAGTTTGCTCATATTTTACAAGGCAACCACTGGAAGAGACACGACCTCGCTCGAAATGCAGAGATCTACAAAGTCACTCTGTGCACCGAATGCCTCCTTCAGCTCACCACACCAGGCATCCAGCACGCCCCCGAGCTGCGAGCAGAGGCTCTCGGGGATGCTGAAGGAGTAGATCTGGATCCTGAGCCCGTCCTTTATGCGGGGGCAGGAGGCGTGGACCGTGAAGACCCTCAGTGGTGTCAGTGCCAGGCAGTTCTCAGCATCCTCCTCCCTGCAGAAGGTGTACACTGCGGGGTACCCCAGCAGCACCCCGACCACGGCACACAGGTCCCAGCCCGTGGCAGCCACCTCGCTGCACGACACTGCCTTGTGGGAAATAAAAGAATATGGGTTTGTTACAAGCAAATCGTTCCTTAACTCAGGAATTATCTCCTTTAGGCGTATCGTGGGAGTTGTAAGGTAGCAGGTCCTGTCTGGAACTGGTGCCAGGGACAATCTGCGTTCGGGAATAGGGAATTATGAAAATAGACAATGATATGGCTGAAATGGGCCCTGCCACGTGGCAAGCTCTTTGTGTGCAGAGGAAGGTGGTCATTCTGACCAGGAG
>JAWWTY010000072.1:1797200-1817679 GCA_035222235.1 Margarornis squamiger
CCCATTATTTTGTTAGAGCCCAATGGCACACAAAATAACCCCATTATTTTGTTAGAGCCCAATGGCACACAAAATAATCCCATTATTTTGTTAGAGCCCAGTGCCACATAGAACACCCCTGCTTTTTGGAGGACCCTGGATGTAGGGGATGGTTTCCACAATAACCTAAAGAGGACTCAGACTGATTCCATCCAGCACAAGTAACACTTGTACCTGCTCTCCCAAAACCCACCAGCCTTAAGAGAGATTACCCAGTGTCAGAAGCCACAAGAGGAAAGAACAGGTCCCTGGTATCCACAGGCCTTGATCCACAGACAACACCCCAAACCCAAAAAGGCTGGCACAGAATGACAGAATCAACTAGGCTGGAAAAGACCTCTGAGATCACCAAGTCCAACCTGTGACCTAACACCACCTCGTACGTGTCCCCTCAGAGCCTCAGCTCTTACCTGCACCACAATCAGCTTCCTCTCCCTGGGTTTTCCATCGGGCCACTCCTCTCCAAAACAGAAGTAGATCTCATATGGTGGCTGTTTCTCAATTTGTCCTTTCTGGTGGGCAATCAGCTCTGGGAAGAAAAGCAGAATGCTGCAGGCTTGTCCTCCTTCAGTTACAAACTCCACGTCCCACCTCATTGTATCATCCCAGGTCTTACCCACACACTGTCCTTTGCCACCTCTCACACATACACAAGAACATATTTCTTGCACCCAAAGAGCTTTTTCTAGAAGGAAGGCTCTTTCAGAGCATTAAATGAGTGCACATTCTCTTTCCTCTGCCACACATCTGCTCCATGGTCCACTGAAGTCCCCAACCCACCAAGCAGACCATCCTTTCCACCAAGCGCCCAGACCAGAATCCAGAGCTGTTTTCCACAAGCAGAAGTTACCTACCGCTTAGGAATGTTTCCAGACAGAAGAGTTTGACTTTCTTCTGCCTCTCAATCAGGTTTGGAGTGGTGGAGGAGGGAGCACAGGGTCCAGACCAGTACACCTTGCACTGGCAGAGCCGGACAGCGTAGATGGCGTGGCCACTGACCTCCAGGATCAGTCCCCTGTCCATAACATCCAGCAGCCGACTTGTGAAGATCTTCTGCTTCTCATTGGTGATGTGCTCTGTTCCTGGGAACTTCACCTGCTCCAAACTGATGGGCCCAAAGAGCTCCTCCTGGTCTGGCATCGGACCCAGCTCCCCGTAGAAGAGTCTGCACCCCTGGGGGTTGCTGACGGTCGTTGTCGGTCCAGTCTCCTTCCCTCGGTATTCAAACTTGATTTCTAGGTCTGTCACTGGGAGAGAAACTGTCAGTGTGGCTTTTCCTGGACTGCTGTATGTGCAGCATCAGAAACACGCCATGGAATCATAGAAATAATCAGCTGGGTTTGGTTGGAAGGGACCTAAAAGCTCATCTCATTCCACCTCCCACCAGCCCAGGGTGCTCCAAGCCCCATCCAACCTGGCCTCGGACACTTCCAAGGATGGGGCAGCCACAGCTTCTCTGCCCAACCTGTGCCAGGGCCCCCCCACCCTCACAGGGAAGGATTTCTTCCCAGTATCTCATCTAAATCTGCTCTCTCTCTCTTTTTGAAGCCATTCCCTTGTCCTGTCACTACATGTCTTTGTTAGAAGTCCCTCTCCATGTTTCTTTAGGTTCCCTTCAGGTCCTGGAAGGCCACAATTATGTCACCCCAAAGCCTTCTCTTCTCCAGGCTGAACAGTCCCAATTCTCCCAGCCTTTCCCTATAGCAGAGCTGCTCCATCCCTCTGATCATCTCTGTGCCTCCTCTGGACTTGCTCCATGTCCTTTCTGTGCTGTTGGACCCTGAGCTGGAGGCAGCTCTGCAGGTGGGGTCTCACCTGGGGGGGCAGAGGGACAGAATCCCCCCCCTCCCCTGCAGCAATCTATGCTAGAGTCATAGGAATAGTTAAACTATACACATTTCTTTCTAACAAGCAAACAGCCACGGGAAAAACATCAAAACCCTGATTTTTGGGGTTTTTTTATGTACAGTAGTAGAAGCACTATTACATACTTGGCAGAGAACTGATCCAGAGCTCAGGGCTGCTGAAGAAGTCGTGCTGCAGCGCAGTTGGGGGCATTTCCATATCCAGAGGTTCGTTCTTTGGCCACACAGCTTCAGGGCTGCAGTTTTCTGCATTGCCTGGAGCCATTGGAGATTCTAAAAAAAGGCAACAGTTCTTCAATAAACCAGGATTTTATTTCAAGCATACACCAATTTCCAAATAAATAGCTTCAATAATGCATTAGTCTGTGCCACCAACCATTGATATTAAGAAATGGAAATGTCTCTTGAATAGGGACATGCTGAGATTGATTCAATTCTTCCTCCTCTTCATCATCAAGATCATTATCCTTTTCATCCCACGGAGCTGAGCCAGTGGAACCTGAAAATGTGGGTGGATGATCAGCATGACACACTGTGATGCATTTCTTGAGAAAATAATGTAATCTTCATATTGGTTGTGCACAATATTGGCTAATAGTGTATTTTTTCAAATATAAGTTAAAAAAAACACCGATAAATCTGATCTGTACAAACCCTGATCAATCTGATCTGTACAACACACTATTTTTTCAGTTTAATAAATAATTTCAGAAAACTAAGGATAAAATATTGATAATATTGCCAATATTAGACTGTTTAGCGAAGAACTGCGCGCAGCTTTATTAATTTTAGCACTGGCACTAAAGCATGGCTCGAAGTCCTCTTGGTTCAAGCACAGGCTGCACACCAAGGCAGCTCGAGAGTTAATGCACAGAGGGAAAGGAACCTGTTGGCCAAACGCCTGCTCAGTAAGCAGCCCGTGTCAGCAAGGCCCTCACCTGGATTAATGATTGATCCCTGGGACTGCGGGATGTCGCACACTTCATAAATTTTAATGGGGTTCATGGGCACCTCCTTGGTGCCATCGTACATCAAATTAAACTCCCGGCTTTTGTTAAGTGCACATCGGAGCTGGGCTTTCCACTTTGCAGGGTCTGGCTCATCCACTCCTTCCTGGTACTTTCCTGTTTCCACGGCCCATGCCTGGGGACAAAGTACACTGAGCTCAGTCCAGCCCTCTGCACAGAGCAGCTTTTATCACAAATCAAGCTCCCAAACAAATTCACTGTAAAATCCTTCTCTTGCAGAAGCCTTAACTAGAGTTCTCAGGATGGATATTCCCTCTATAATCATTTTTCCCACTAAAAGAAGGGAGGAAAAAAACTTGTAAATCCAAGTTTCGAAAAAACAGTAGCAATTCTGAACTTGCAAAGTACAAATTGTACAGGACCACGCACAGAGTTTTTCTGGGTCTCTCAGGTTCAATGCCAGAAGTCATTTTTGACAGGGAGCCATACCCTGTGCAGGAGGAATGGACTTGGTTAAAACGGACTGGCAAGGCAGCCACAGGCATCCAGCTGGCCCTCTCCCTCTCTCACCCCAAAATCAGACTATCAGTCCAAGATCCCTCCAAGACACTGGCCAGAAATTCCTCAAAGGAGTGCAGGGAGTTATAATGAATCCCTTGGGATAAGAATATTAGGGGCAGCAGCGATGAGTGCTTGTGATGAGCTTGTGGTGGACCTCTTAAGATTTACGTAACAGCATTTAATGGTTTGGTGCCAAGAAGGAGGCAGCTCCCACATCCTAAACAGAGCAGATGAAATGAGCAGCAGTAATCTCCCAGAGATCACAGCTAGGGCACCATCCAGCCTTTGGTGGCTGGAAAGGGTTAAAGAACTCAACACCACCTCTGGCAGTGCCAAGCTTGGCATCCAGGTGCACAAAGTGGCTTTTCTGAGGTCAGATAAATAGGACAAAACAAGCCTGGAAGCAGCTCCTGAGACGGCTGGCCAACAACCCACCCGTGTGTCTCTGTTTCGGAGCCGTGGCCCCCTGCCTCACCTTGAAGATGGTGTTCTCCTCCTCGTGCTGGGGGCTGTGCCGAGTGGCGTGTTTCCAGGGGATCTGGAACCGCTTGGCTTCCCGGTTCAGCCAGATAAGGCCAGGATACATCCCACTGTCCACCTGGGCCACCAGCCACGGCTTCAGGCGGACCCTGCGTGGGTGCAACGCCATGGTCTGCAAGAGACAGGGATAACCACGCGCCCACTGCGACGGGTTAGTTAAAACCCAAATGCTTTGCAAAAAACACTCGAGTTTTAATGCAAAACGCTGTATTGCTGCAGTTATTTTTCATGCTACCACTAACTGAGATTGAGCTGGAGGAGTCCTCTGCCAGGAGGAGTTACACACACCTCACCGAGCGGGGACCGGGACTGTTACGAGGACAAACAACTCGCTATTAAATATTCCAGAGCGCATTATTTGTGTTAACTGAGCGCGGAGGGCGAGCCTGGAGCAAAGCTGAGCTGGAGATAAAGCCACGGACAAGCCACAGCAAGAACAGGCAGCAGAGTTTCAAAAGCCTCAGCAAAAGGGGCTGATCTGATCTCGTGCTCCTTCAGTCCTGTCAGGCTTGCATCGAGGAGGGGAAAAACTCACACTGAGTTTTCACTGCTGAAGGAGAGGTTTTAGCCCAGCTGAGGTGCAGGAGGGGGCTGCTTCATCACAGAAGTGCCTCTGAAAGTCATTTTAGGACTTTTTCATGAATGCTCTGAATGCAGCATAATCACTGGCAAACACCACTGACCTGTAATAACCAGGATGTTTATCCAGAAGGACATGAACTGCAAGTCTGCCTGCACTCCTGCTAAAAATCCAGTCCTGTTTACTTAATGTTTTCCTTTAAGAAGCCCTGTGTTGCCGACAGAGTTGGAGCCAACCAACAATATTTTCCTTGTGTAGAACAAAGCCAAACAAATAAAATTAACGCCTGGTCAAGCAACATTCAGTATCTTTATATGTTAGAAAGGGACTTCTACACCACAGATGTGCTTAGAAGGTGCATCCCCCATATTCATTTGTAAATCTTGAAAGAGAGGTGAGAAGTTACAAATATTCCCATTAATAAAGCAGTGACAGGTTAAATAAAACCTTTGCCATAAGCCCTGAATACTGCTGCAGGAGTTGCAAAATGTGTCTAGTAGCAGAGATGGAGAAGATTAAAAAAGTCCTATCCAAGAACTAGTCTAGGAACAGGTTTTATTTGTTCAAATACCTGCAGATCCCATTCAGATGCAAGCGCTCACACAAAATTAATCCAAACACAACTAAGTTTATCTGTTCAACAAAGAAAATATTCAGCTTCAATTGCAAATCATCTTTAAATAATAGTTTGAGAATGTGTGGGCACATTAGCAGAGTGTTTCCCAGGAGCTGCAAAGGATCAGGAAGCAATCATCAAAATTATTCTGTGCTCCTGAAACTCTGCTGTGTTAGTTCTCCATGTCAGAAGTGCCGTCAGAATTAAACGTGCAGCAGCGTGTTTGCAAAGACACAAAGTCCAGGTTAATCCTGGACTTGGAATTGAGACCAAAACCAGGCATGGAATTCTTTGGGAAAGGAAAAAAAAAAAAAAAAAAGAAGTGACATTTTAACAAAAAATCCTTCCTAAGGCTCCTTTCCACAATCTCTCTTACACCTCACTTTACAAGCAGTCCCTTCTGCTTTTAATAACACACACCGTGTACACACATTTACAAGGCCAGTAGTAAATTCAAACCCACAGAACAAGGAGAGAAAATTAGTGTCCCTCTCACACCAAATGAGCCGGGTCACTTGGGCTGGGCTCGGATTGTCCCCCGGGCTCGCAGACAGCGTCTGTCAATGCCTGACATTACAATGCTTTATGACCTTTTATCATCAATGACTTGTTGACACAATAACCAAGAGCAAATCAACCTGAATCCCATTGCTCGGCTCAGACGGTGAGTCAGCCTCCTACAACCTTCAACTTCGATCCGATGGGGTCCAATAATGCCAGAGACTTGGGGAATTCTTCACACAATTCATGGGATTTGCCAAGGGAGGCTTGGTCCCCAAACCCAGGGCTCCTCCAGTTCGCTTTATTCCCACTCAGTTTGGGCGGTGTGTGGGGATAATTAGCACATCCCTGTGCTGCTAAGGCAGGATCAATGATGTAATTATTCCCTCTACCCCAATTATTATTTAATAAGTCTGACACTTCTCCTTGGAGAGGAGACGTTCACCCCGACAAGAACAACTCAAGGAGGCTGGGGAAGGAGCAAACATCGCTCAGCCACTTCCCCAGGGCTGCAGAGGAGTGCCCAAGGGCAGGGACAGCCCCGGCCGGCTGTGGTGACTCTCGGGGCTCTGCAGTGGTGCCCGACAGCCCCAAAACACACCGTACACCAGGAAAAGGCGGCCCGAAGCCTGGCTCAGCATTGCTGCACAGATGCTTTGACTGGCCCGAATATATTCAGTGTTCCTGCTCCACCTCGTCCATTCAGTCTCTGAAGAAGGAAGGGTCTTCTCTGGGTTCCGCAGACCCCATTCCTTGCTCATCACCTTCGATATTTTACGGCTCTGTACCCATTTTTCCAAAGACAAGCGCTCCCCGCAGGAAAGCCGCATTTCCATCGGACACTTAATCACCTCCCTACACCGGGAACCCAGAGCTGCCACATTTCCGAGATCTCTCCATCTCTTTTCTCCCATCCACCGGCGCTCCCGCCCCAACACACCTGGACACGGTTAACTCTTACAATTCCCGGTCATGAGTCTTCCAATTCCCAGTCTGGAAACCTCCGCCCCTCCCACGGCCAGACACCCTATTAATTTGGGGAGGGGGCACGAGTTATTACAGACAGTGTTGGTCCTTGGCGAGATAACAGCTGGGGGTGAAGCGGGTGGGGGGCAAACACCACCCTTGCCCTAAGTTTAGGCCTGGCTTTCCACCCACTTGAAAGGCGTAGCCCGGGGCTAGCACAGCCCAACCCGCGGAGCAGATGGGCAAGGAGCAATAAATGGCCATTTTCACCGGGCTCTGCCCTCCTGGCTACCCACGGACCCGCACCAACCCCCGCAACCCATCCCGCCGGGTATCGGGGAGCTCCCGCCGGCGCCGAGCCCGCAACCTCCTTCCCACGGAGCCCCCGCGTGTCCCGTCGGCTTTTCCCCCCCCCCCAAAACCCACCCGCGGAGCCCCGCGCCGGTCGGCGGAGCCGCGCCAAGGGCGGACCCCGCAGCCGCTCTCCGCTCGCATCCCCGCGCAGCTCACCTGGCCGCTCGGTCCGTCGGTCGGTCCGTGGGTCCGTGGGTCGGTCGGGGCCGGGCTCCGCACCCGCGGAGGGCTCTGGGCCGCCCCGGGGGCTCGGGGAGCGCGGCCGGGCGCGCACACGGAGCGCCCGCCCCGCCCCGCTCACCTGGCCAGGTGCGCCCGGCGCAGCCGCGCAGCGAGACCCGCCCCGCCCCGGGGGGAGCCGAGCACGGCAACCCCCCCAAAAACCCCGGCACCCGCAGCCCCGGCCTCGCTCCGCAGGGCAAAGGGGAAGGGGAAGGGGGACATTTCCTTGGAAATGGGGGTTTTTCGGGTTTTAAATGGGTTAGGTAGGAAGTGGAATCTCCTTTTGAAGGTTTTTTAAAAATGGGGTATCTAGGAAGTAAAGCTTCCGTTTAAATGGGATCTAGCCTTTTTTCCTTTTGAATTGAGTATTTAGGAAAGAAAATCGCCTTTTTTATGGGGTATGCTCTTTGCTTTTTAAGTTGGATATTTAGGGAAAAAATGACCTTTTAAATGGGATTTTTTTTTCCTTTTAAGTTGAATATTTAGGAAAGAAAATGACTTTTTAAATGTTTTTTTTTCTCCTTTTAATTGTATATTTAGTAAACAAAATGACCTTTTAAATGGGATTTTTTTTTCCTTTTAAATTGAAAATTTAGGAAAGAAAATTACCTTTTAAATGGGGTATATCTTTTTCTTTTTAAGCTCATTATTTAGGAAAGAAAATTACCTTTTAAACGGGGTATATTTTTTGCCTTTTAAATGAAATGTTTAGGAAAGAAAATTACCTTTTAAATGGAATATAATTTTTTCCTTTGGATATTTTTCCCCTTTTAAATGGAATGTTTTAGAAAGAAAACAGAGCATTCCTGTTTGGTTTTTGGAGGGTTTTTTGCCATTCGAAGCATACTCTGCTGAGTTACAGAATCACAGAGTCATTAAGGCTGAAAAAGCCCTCTAAGATCACCCAGTCCAACCATTAACCCAGCACTGCCAGGTCCACCACTAAACCATGTCCCTTGGCACCCCATCCATGTGTTTCTTCAACTCTTCCAGGGGCTGTGACTCCACCACTTCTCTGGTTCGCCCATTCCTTTGCTTGACCATCCTTTCAGTGAAGGAATTTTCCCTGTTATCCAACCAAAACCTCCCCTGGCACAACCTGGGGCCGTTTCCTCTTGTCTTAAATGGATCCATATAGATCTACATAAATTGATAGCACAGGACAAAGGCAAAGCCTAAAGTCAGCTCTGATTAATGCAAAGCCATGAGCACACATTTTTTTCTCTCTGAAAAGCATAAAAATACCCCTTTCCCACCTCCATCCCCGCTCTTGGGATCGCACCTACCCCTGGGAAGGGGCTCAGCAGCATCTCCCCTGGTCCCTCTGAAGTCTCCCACCCTCCAGCCTCACATCTTATTTATTTTCCTCCTCGTAGGTGGAGAACTGTGACTCAGTGGTGAATCTTGGTTTCAAGGATCACACAGTGCTTTACCATTCGGTTTCAATGAACCAGAAAAAAATATAATGGGAATTTCCCTTCTCCTTCCCATCGTGATCACTACAGAGAGTGCTGAGTCCTTTGGAAAGGCTGACTTGGAGCCACAGCTCAGTCCCGAGACAAGAGTTTGGAACTGTGCAAAGATTTTGGAGATCTTCACACACAGAGAGAAAGCAATTCAACATTTTTCTTGGAAAGTTTGCCTTGCAAGATGCCAAGTGCAAGGTAAATATCTCACTCAGAGGTAACACTAGCAGGAGTTTGTCAGCACATAATACAATCTTTCTGCCAATAAACAGGGGACAATGGGTGACACTGCAAGGTCAGTGCTGGGTGACACTGCAGTGAGGGGTGAGATGGGCTTGGTTGGTTGTACTTAATTTTCATATGTAAACGAAGGGACAGCTGCTCCTGGAATGTGATGTAATTACACATCCACCCTGCTGTTATTCCCGCTGTATAAAAACCTGCAGCGGTGCGGCCAATCTTGGGAGCAAACGGGAAGAGACGCACGGAGATGCTGGGCTGAACTCCCGGCCAAACTATGATGCATCTTTGATCTCTCCTCGGCTGGGTCAGCACAAAAGCTGCTGTTCAACCTCCCTGCATTCCTCCAGTCCACGCCTCCAGCCTGCCTGGCAACAACGGGCACGTCCAAGGATGCTTCAGGTTTGCTTTGTGTGCGCTCGGATGCTCGGGCAGCTTTGGGAATGGCCATGGGCAGTGATGCTGCTCCCTGTCCTGCATCCTCTGCCCGGCTGTGACAGGGTGCTGGGAGCTGCCCTGGGCAGAGTTTTGCTCTTTCTGGGCCCAGCTGAGATGCCCAAGGCAGGGGAAGGGTCTTGGGGCATGGCAGGGCTGGGGTATTTAAAATAATGGAGCAAGGTGGCAAAACAACTACAGGAGGGCTGGTCCAGCTTGGGAAAAGGGTGTCCTTTTGCCTGCAGTCTGGTCGAAGTTGGTGCCCTGTGCCAGGCAGCTGTGCCTGCCGCCCCTGTTCCAGCCTCCACTGCCTTCCCAAGCAGCAAGAGATGCCAAACAAATGAGTCTTCCCAGCCCTCGGCAGGGTTTGGTGGTTTTTTTTTTATCCTCCTGAGTTTCTACCAGCCTCTGCTGAAGCGTGTGGCAGCATGTTGGGTAGTGAGCTGACGGGAAATAAGCTGTCTTTTTCCATGCTCTTGGCTGGGAAACTCCACAGCTTTGGAGCTGTAGAGGTGATAATCTTGGGATAACTCATTAGGCAGGACATGTAATCAGATATTACCTGTTTGTAACTAATCATCCAAAGGGTTGATTCTGACATAACACACAGAGCATTGATCCTACTCCTTGAGGCGGCCAAACAGCACCAACCTCTTCATTGCAGCATTTCTAAAAATAAATATTTTAATTTTTACTCCTCTCTGGTTATATTTACATCTTCCTGCATAATTTTTTCTGAGTCAAATGAAGAAATCCATTTGCTGATAAGCTGCCCCTCAAAAAGTGACATTCTGATGGCTCAGAGACAGCAGCTCTTTCAGTGCATTCTGCAGAGCACACACCATGAGAGGATATGCAGAGGAATTTTCATACCAGGAGCTATAGGATTTGCTTTATTTCAGTGCCAAATCAGTATCACTACTTTTATCAACACGATTGTATGTCATGATACCTGCACTAGCAGTTAGGCTTTGTAACCCAGGCCTCTTGCAGCCCTTTGTTCCTCGCTGGAAAAGATTGCAGTCATCAAAACAAAGAGGAACCATTTTCTCTCCTGGGAACAGATCACCAAGTTCCCATAAGGCAAAACAAAATTATGCAATGAGTCAAGACAATGTCCTGGGCATGTGGAGTCTTGCTGTGTGCTCTCAGCACTCACATTCCAGCAGGCAGCCTCTGTGCAGCAGAGCAGCCCAAAATGGTGCGAGGCTTCCCAGCAGCACATCCCAAAGTGCCCAGGTGTGCTGCAGGAAGAGAGGGCTGAGTCCTCCCCACCCCTGTCCTGGAAGCACCTCTGTGGCCTGGGAGCTGTTTGTGACCCAGAGAGAACCCGTGTCCTCACCAGATACTAGCCAAGATGACTCAAAAAGTTATATATAATAATTTATAAACATCACTGTGGCTGCCAGAGACTTCTTTCCAGTAGGTCTAGTTAAGAGGCAAACACTGGGGGATGGATTTGCTATTATTTTTCTGATGAGCCAGACCTCCAGCTACTCTGCTGTGCAAAAGAAATCTCAGAGTCAGGGACTGAGGTTTGGCTGAAGGATTTACAAAAGGAAGGATTGAGTTCATGGAATGTGTTGAATTCCTCTAGGCACAAGGATAGACAAACAGGATTCCTCCATGTTATTAGATAAAAATATTGTAATTAAAATAGAACAGTCTTAACTTTTCTGGCAACTTCTCTGACCCTTCCCATCCATCTCCAAGCTGCTGTGCTGTCTGTATCCTCTTCTTGCTTTTCTCTTAAGGGAAGCCATGCACTGCCTGGGTTCATTTAAATGTGAAAGTGTGAAGTTATATACTCCTGCAAATTTCTGTGCATGTGTATATATATAGATGTATGTAAATATATATATATGCAATACCACTGCTGGGTTACTTAGGGATGTGAGTGGACTCAGAGCAAACCCTATTCTCACAGTGCAGCATGAATTGCTCTACTGTTCTGCTATATCAAATTTTAGCCTGATTCTTAGCCAGCATTCTTCCTTGTGAGAGACTCTTCTTACAAAAATAACAAAACAGAAAAAGGATCCAAAAAAGTGAGCAGCTTAAATCTTTCTGGGCCTTAGCATTAGAATAAGAGAGTCTATTGTTTCCTATTAATACTGCTCCAATCCTCTTAATAAAGATAACAGGCTGGCTTGGACACATTTATAGCTACAGGTCATTTTTTCCAGGTGACACAGATAATGGTTGGACTCAGAATAACTGGTGTGAAGTGGATAAAAACTGGTGGCTCCTGTGAGGAAAGGAATGAGGAATGGGATGTGTAAAGAGAGGAGGATTTGAGCTGTGGCTGCTGCTGAACAGACAGAGGTCAGGGTAGAGCTGTGGGTTGTATCTGTAATAAAAGCAGTAAGCAATGTCCAGTGGGAAGGGACAATAGGAGTGTTTCCATGGATAAAGGCACTAAAGAGGGAAAGGGGATAAGGAGAACCCTTTAAAAATAGGGAAATAAACTGTTCCTGTTATTTTGAAGTTAAAGTTTTCATACTGAATGGTGAAAATAAGAGGAATATGTGTGTTTGTATCTCTGTGTCTTTGCTGGTTCTCTCAACCATAGAGTACAGCCTGTAGCAGGCCTTCAATTGACTTAATGCATTAGCAGGTTTTTTCATGGAAGTACTTGCTTTTCCAAGATTTCCCCTCTGTAATTATTGTTCGTTCCTATGTCCCATCTCACTAAAGCATTTGAGTCACCCCCACAAGCCAGAACTGAAAAACCTGCTGTTATTTCCCTTAAAATCCCTTTTTTTTCCCCCAGTACAGCGAGTGGGGCTGTGAAGGGAACCTCAGCTCCCAAATTCTCTGCCATGGAGGTGTTCATTTTTAGAAAGACCCTGACCCCCTGGGGTTTGGTTATAAATAGGACACGGCTCAGAACATCTGAAGGTCTCTGGGGCTCATAGGAGGGAATCTCCTAATGATCTTAGTTATTTTTATACCTGCCTGATACCACAGTGCTCTGGTGCAGAGGAGCAACTCCGAGATCACCCAGTGAGCACAAGGAACTGGAGCAGTGAGAACTCAGGGGAGAAGGGGCAAGAAGGAAATAAAACACAAGGAGAGAAGGCGAAAGCACGAGGCAAGACTTAACATCAAATAAAGGCGCAAGAAGACAAAGAGCAAAGAAACAGCAGCGAAAGGGCGGTGCAAGCAAAGGACTTTGGGAAAGTTTTCCTTCTTTTCCTTCTCTCTTGTCGCCTGCAAGATGGGACAGCAGTTTGCCAATGCTGAAGGGGAGCAAGGGGAGATTGACGTTGCAGAACTGCAGGAATGGTACAAGAAATTCGTGGTTGAATGTCCCAGCGGGACCCTCTTCATGCACGAGTTCAAGCGGTTCTTCGGGGTCCAGAACAACCAGGAGGCAGCAGAGTATGTTGAAAACATGTTCAGAGCTTTTGATAAGAACGGGGTAAGTGGTGAGGAGTTTTTACAGTTGTTTGTGTCACCATTTGCATCTATTTTCCTGTAGTTTGGAGGTGTTTCAGTGCAGTGCCCACCCTTCATGAGCTAACGCAGGAGGAGGAGCACAGGCTGCACTGCTGTGAATGGGCTGGGATGGATTTATCTTCTCATAAATCTCTACCCAAATTAAGGTCAGAATGTCCCCTCAAGGGACTGAGGCTGGATTAAAAGGCTGGGGTTTAGGCAGTCACATTTTGAGACAGTGTTGTTGGAAGATCCTCAAATAGCCAAGGTTGCTACATGGAAAAATGATTTACCTGTTGTGATACAGGGGGAATTATAGTGGAGGAAAGTCCTGTTCAGGCTTGCTATATGTTGAAGGAAGTGTGCATAATATATACAGTATGAACAGGTGGTATATGATAAAATATTGATTTTAGCCTTGCTTTCCAAAAGCAAAGGAATGCTGAACAATTCTGACATTCTGGTTTTGATTCCCTTTGCCATATTTGTCATCAGGCACCTGGGAAAAGTGGGCTTTCTGGTTTAGTCACAGTTCATGCATACTTCATGTTCATCACACTGGCCTGGGATATTTTAGGTACATAAAATCATGTAATGCAGTTGCTTTTCTCATCTAGACTTGGGTAAGCAATGTTTGCCAAATGGTTCAACTCTTTTTTCCTGTATCTTTTTGATCATATTCCAAGTGTGGGGTTGTTTGTTGCCACGTGTCAATACAGGAAAAGGGGAGACAAGTCAGGCCTCTCTGATAAACTGATTTCCCTTAAGCTCCTTTTGAAACCAGTGGCAAAATCACAATGGGGTGGCAGCAAAAGTCAGTTTGTGAGAAAGGATTCAAAAAAAACCTATGGAAGATGTGGGCAGGTCAGACTTGTCTCAGAATTTGAAGCTGGAAAAACCCACATTCCTGCAAAAGAAATGAAAGATCCAGGTCCCAAATTCTGCTATGAAAGCTGTGCAGATCAAACAGGGCATAAAAGATGAGATCCCATTCCTAGGTTATGAGAGTTTCCCTAACAAGACAGAAAATCTCTTTTTAAGGGATGCTGGAATTTGCATATGTTAAGAGCATTAAATTAGGCCTGGGTTCATCTTTTTGCCTCAATATACCGATGGTATATAATCACTTGGGCAGGACCTGAGAACCTAAAGGATTATTGCTAATACAGTCAGAAGATGGAAACACCTTCTCTGTTGTCTTTTCGTGCTGGGGAGCATTTTGGGGAGGGGGGGTCCCACAGCCCAAATCTCCCAGGGTTTGCTGAAGGTGGGGAGGGCTCTGAGGTGCCCAGGGGTCTGGCTGAGCCCTGGGGAGGGTGTTGAGGGCCATGTCCACTGTGAAGTTTTCAGGAGGATGAACAGCTGCTGTAAATCCTTTTTTGTGGGTGTTCTTGCTGCCTCCTTCTGGATGGTGACATTTGCACTGTCACAGCCTTCCTCAGCTGAATCCAGCTGAATCCAGAAGGGAAGATGGGAAGGAGGGGTGATGGTTGGGTGTGGGTGAAGCAGCCCCTTCCCCAAAAAAACAATGTCTCCTGCACTGATCCTCATCTTCAAGGCCAGGTTGGACAGGACTTGGAGCAACTACTGAAAGCTGTGCCTGTCCAAGGCAGGGAGTGGAACAAAATGAGCTTTAAGATCCCTTCCAACCCAAGCTATTCTATGACCCCATGATTCCCCATCCCTCAGATTGTCTGTATTTCTGTGGGGTATTTGAATCCCTCATTTCTGGCCTTTGGCAGGTGTCCCCCCCTATTGCACTGCAGGAGAATTGCTTTGCTCTCTGCTGTGCCACGGCTCAGGAGCTCAGCCTTGGTGCAGAGTGGCATGACTGTGCTTCCTGATGGTCCTGAACTGGCACAAACCTTCTTTAAGGAGCCAAAGAAATACATGTCCCATGGACTATCTGTTTGGCAGCTTTAAACCAGGTTTTCTAGAACTTTTAAAGCAGTTTTCTATCAACTGTACCGAGTTAAGTGTGATCCAGCTGCTGCTTTTCTGTTTCTCCAGGATAATACCATTGATTTTCTGGAATATGTAGCTGCCTTGAATCTTGTTTTACGAGGGAAACTGGAACACAAGCTGAGGTGGACATTCAAAGTGTATGACAAGGATGGGAATGGCTGCATAGATAAACCTGAGCTGCTGGAAATTGTTGAGGTAAGTAGGCATTGCTTCATCACTTATTTAAGCAATCACCCTTCTTTGGCAACGTAATGATGTGTGTGGGGTTTGTGATAACCAGGTTTCAGGGCTGGGGATGAAGGGAATATGCCTGACCTTGGTGAAAGGGTTCTGTGCTCTGTGGTTTGGAGCGTGATGGGGTGTCTGAGGGGTCTGTTGCACCCACTGTGGGCAGCCTGGCCCTTGCTGCTGTCCAAAAATGCAGCACCTGGGTGCTGTTGTGGAGATCCTGTATCTCTGCTCTGCCTTTCCTTCCAACCTCTGTACACCAAGAGTCACTGCACTGGCCAGGGGAAGAGGGTTTTTCAGTGGTTCCTTTCTGGCTTTCTGCTGTGTTCTGCATTCAGATTTCATTAGTGGTTGTGTGAGAAGAGGCATCTAAGTGATTCTATGACTTGATTAGCAAGGTGGGAGTTGGTCTCTTCTCCCAAGTAAAAAGTGATAGAACAGGAGAAAGTCACCTCAAGTTGCACCAGGGCAGGTTTAGGTTGGTTATTAGAAAAACTTTATTCAGTGACAGTGTTGTCCAGCCTTGGCACAGACTGCCCAGAGCAATGGTAGAGTCCCCAGCCCTGGGGACTTAAAAGCCATGTAGATGTGGCACTTGGGGACATGGTTGAGTGGTGAACATGGCAGTGTTGGGCTAACAGTTGGACTGGAGGATCTTAAAGGTCTTTTCCAACCTGAGCCATCCTCTGGGGCTCAGCAGACAGTCAGACACAGGGTACTTGATGGGAACACCTTGGTGATTGTGCCAGAGCAGCTCAGGTGCTGCTCCCCTGGCACAGCAGTACTTGGGAGGCTCAGTCAATGGTTATCACACACTTCAGCATCTCAGGGCAAATGCAATATCAAGCCAACATCAGGATCTGAATGTGTGGAAAGCATATTTTGGCTGGGAAGTGTGGGCAGGTCGTTACCTGCAGCCCCAGGTGTGGGGGAATCGGGGCAGCCTGTCTGGGACACGTTCCATTTTAGCTTTGAGGTCAGCCAAGAACTGGCCAGAACTGTGTTAGGCCACTGCTAATCCCCTCTCTGGGAAGACTTTAGACAAAACCCTTCAGCCCAAGGAGTAAAGTTAACAATGAACAGGTGGTTGTCACGGGAGGAGCAGATAAAATCTGACCCTTTCCCGTGGTGGCAAAGTGGAACAGAAACTGTGGGTCAAAATATGTGCTAATACAGGCTTGATCTTGCAGCTTGGACACAAGTTCCCTGGGAGAGAGGGCTGGGTAAGTCCAGCTGTGCCTGGCTTTGGATGTTAGGAAAAAATCCTAGGCAAGTCAGATGATTTTCCCATCTGTGAAATTCTTGCTTTGTTCTCTGCAAAGGAACCCTGAGGTCTGACCAATATGTGTGAGGAAAATAGGAGGGCAGCAGCTTCAAAGAGCAAAGGAATTGAAACTGCAGCGTGTGTAGGCATAAGGTCAGAGGTGTCACTGCAGATCTGAGGCTGCTGAGTGGCAGATCCTTCTAGAAAGGTTAAACCCACAGCCTTTGAAAAAAGACCTTTACGGTGTTGGGATGATAATGGAGTTCACTGCTTGTCATTTGCCAGTTCTTTTCTTTAATTTGTGCACATCTTTTCAGTCCATCTACAAGCTGAAGAAGGTGTGTTGGTCGGAGGTGGAGGACAGGACCCCACTGCTCACCCCAGAGGAGGTTGTGGACAGGATATTTCAGTTAGTGGATGAGAATGGGGACGGTAAGTGATCAGTGGCACAGATTGCCTTCATGTCTGCTGAGAGTTACCTGGGCTGGGCAGGCTGGCTTTGAGCGTGGATATCCAGAAATCCCTTGGCACTCCTGTGGTACTCATAATAGACACATTGGGTTTGGTTCTGGTCTGTTTGAGAGAATCAAAAGTAACTTGGTGGAGCAGATAGAAATCATTTTTGTTGTTATTTTAATGTAAAATACAGCAGAATCACTGTTCTGTCTGGTTTATGTTTTGATGCCACATAAATCTGAACCTTTGAAAGGTCCCATCCCAGCACAAACAGCCTGAATAAAGGCAGTGGTTCCCAACTGGGGCTTGCAGGATCAGACTTGCAATCCTGGAGGAACCTGGGCCATGAGCTACTGAGACATTTCATGTCTCTGTTCTGGTGGGGCAGGTGAGTGCACTGCGACCCAGCCTGGTGGGTTGTCTTTCAGCTACCTGGCCTGAACTAGGTGAGGAAATGAAGTTCTGGTCTGATTAGCATATTATCTGAAACGCAGATGGTATTTGCTTCCTGCCTCCTTCTTCTTGTCTTATCTCTCCTGTTTCGACTCCGCATCTTGTTTCCTCCTCATCTCATCCACAGGGCAGTTGTCTCTTGACGAGTTCATTGATGGAGCCAGGAAAGACAAGTGGGTGATGAAGATGTTGCAAATGGATGTGAACCCCGGGGGATGGATCATTGAGCAGAGGAGAAAGAGTGCTTTGTTTTGAGAAGGTTCTCCTTTGATACAGCTGAAAGCGTGATGCTGACTCCAAGTGTGACTCTCCCCCTAGGGTGGTAGGGACTTTCCTTTGTAATACAATCTCAGCATCCAGATGAAAACGTGAATGGTTTAAGAAGCCGTACCTCGATCTAAAACCCATGTGCTGCTGGTACCCAGAGACTATTTTTGGCCCATGAATAAGTCTTTCTGTGTACACAGTACTGTGTTTGCCAGCTCTGGTTTTTGGTTACACCCCAAGGAACAAACTTTTTGTGGCTTCCTGCGGCAGATCCTGAGCAGGGTTTTAGTCTGGTGACAGAATGGATCGGGAGGTAAGAAGTTCAGGCAGTGGTCCTGGTGTTTGCATCGCTCAGAGATACAACACATCAAACCACAGGTGGCACCAACAGAGGGGCTCTGGCCGGAGTGAGACACCCAGGATGTCTCTGTGTGTGTGTTTTGTAGCCTAGGATGTCAAATTACTGACCACCAACATATTGCTATCAAAAATGAAAAGTGGATTAGAGCAGTAGCCAAGACAACACAAAGGGCTGAGGAAAACCATGCATGGGCTGGACAGGTGGAGCAGTAACTCCTTCATCTCCCTCCTGTGGACCAGAGTCTGCTCCTTGTACCTGTTCAGAGACCTGGGTCTCTGAGCGGCTGCATAAATGCTGCTTGAAACACTGAGCAGCAGCAGGAATTTTGCCTCTTCAAGAAGGGCACAAGTGTGACTGGGCTCCTCTTGATCCCTGGTTCTTAGTGAATCATTACTCTGGAACAGCTTCTCCTGCTCTGTGAAGGGTGGATGAGCTCAAGGAGCTCCAGGACTTTCACTGCACCGAGAAAAGTTTTGTGTGGAAGCAGAGAGGAGATAAGGGAAGAGCAGAGCTTTGCTTGGCAGTGTCTCTGCAATTAGGGGGTTTGTGCTGCTGTATTGGCAGGACCACACAATCATAAATCACAGAGTGGTTTGGGTTGGAAGGGACCTGAAAGCTCACCCAGTTCCAACCACCCTGCCATGGGCAGGGATGCCACTCACTAGATCAGGTTTCTCCAAGCCCTGTCCAGTCTGGCCTTGAAAAGAAAGGAAAAAGTGACAAAAAAAAATAAATCTGAGTTACTGAAGCAGTACAGTGGTTTTACACTGGACTCAATTTAGCCACAGACATAAAATTCACACAGGTTGCAGGCTGAGCTCTGCTGTTCCAACCCATATTTCTACATATATGTGTGTGGAAAAAGAATTTGGGTTGATCCAATATTTTGCTTCACCTTTATTGGAATTATTGGTTCACTGACAAGAAAAAAACAATCACCAGGAAAATTAACATGAGTTTGCCTGGTTTATTTTCAGTTTCCCATGAGATCAGTGGGTCAGGTCATACCAATGAAAAGATTTACAATCCCTTTTTCGTGGCCTTTAATTAGGACTGTACTATCTGCCATTAGTTGATTAGTTTACTGGTTTGTGGTCTTGTCAGTTGAACCAGTGTTTAAACTCAGGAACACGAGGAAGTGTTCAGGATAAGACAATAGCCTTTCTAAGAGTTCTCTGTAAATACACACTAGTTTGTGCTGTGCTCACTTATCAGAGCTGATTAGACTCCTGCTTTATGATGCCCTAAGGCAGCTGGTTAAAGCTCTTTCCAGCCAATAGTTTTATCAGCCAAAGATCTGAAAGAAAAAATCTTACTCCTGACTTGAGGGCCTGCATGAAAACCTTCACTTTTACTGATCTTCCAACTTGGGGGCAAATGTTTTCATTAGAGGATACAAATCTCTCAATTCCTTGAATCTCAGCATCTCAACCAACGTAACACACACTCTGCTTCTTGCACAATTTTTGAGTGGCTCTAGTGACTATAGCTGCATATTGCTGGTTTAATTAAATGCTTTAGATTCTCTAATTCTGCTCAGCCCAGGCACTGAAGGGGCTGTTTGGTGGTGTCACACCAGCACCCCTCTCCTGGGGTGCAGAGGACATCCAGCACTGAGCACTTGTACAGTTGTTGGCAGAAATTTTGTAACACACGAATTGAATAAAGAAATATTTATTAAAATCCTTTGGCTTGGAGTATTTCTTTTTTTACTTAGCATCAAAGTGAAGACCTTTGTAAGCACCTGAGCATCTGACTGAAACTGTGAGGCTGCTATATTGAATTTAGGGGAGGTGTTGGTGTAAGAGCTGGGTAAGACAGAGATAAGGCAGAGATGACGATGCTGTTGCAGAGGCAGAGTAGGGAATGAGTCTCTTCTGTTTAACTTTCACGTGATGACAGCAAAAAGCATAAGAGTGTGATTAAAAATAATGATATTTCTCAATGGAATTTAGAATAGGTGCTTAAAATAAAGAGAGCTGACAATGCTGCAGGTGCCCCTATTTCGACCCCCCCCCCAGGGCTAAAGCAGGAACCTTGAGGAATTTAGGGCTTAGTAGCTGGATTTTTCTATCTCTGGCCTGGGCAGATCTGGGATGCAAGTGCTGCACACAGTGGATATAGTTGTGTTAGTGCTGGCATAACCCACTGGAAAATTGTTCCTCTTACCAATGGTGTAATATTCTGTCAAGAAATCACAAGGCGCTTTGGTCTTAGTTCTGTTTTTAAATCCATAGGTATAAACACTCTGATCTCTTCCCAAACTCAACATTTACATCAAGCTGTTGATGTCAAGCATTTTGCATAATCCGTTTTCCAGACTTATAGCCCAGCTAGAATTGGATTTGGCTGATCGGATTTCTTTCTGGTCTAAATTTGGAAAGAGGATGGCTTGGAAAAGGCAAATGCCAGGTGATTTTGATGCCCCTGAGGCGGGGCAGGATTCAAGGTGCAATAATCAGGTTAGAAAGCTGGAGATGAGGCAGTTGTTGAAGGGGGCTGGTGGGGAGAGGGAACAGGAGCCAAGGAGGCATCCTAAAATACTCTGGAAGATGCATTCCTGGAGAAAGCACTGAGCAGCAAAAATAAAAGGCTGAGGAGGAAAGAGCATATTTGCACCCTTCCCTTCCCTTCCCTTCCCTTCCCTTCCCTTCCCTTCCCTTCCCTTCCCTTCCCTTCCCTTCCCTTCCC
>JAWWTY010000072.1:1819582-1832786 GCA_035222235.1 Margarornis squamiger
AAAAATGGTCAGCAAGTTGCTTATGAATCGCAAACACCCAGTGCTAAACAACAAGACATTTATCTGGGCAAGAAACCCTTCCTGGTGTCCTGTGTTGCCTCACCGTGCCCGAAACTTGCTCCCATGGGATGAGGAAACTCCTCTCCAGGAGCAGCCAAGGCGCAGCCCTGGCTCGGTGCGGGGATGGTGGGTGGTGTGGGGTGAGGCTGCTGCTCCCACAGCCGCCCTTGTGCGTGTGCAGGGGCCAGGGTGCAGCCCCTGCTGTGCCCAGGGGGGCTCTAATCAGAGGGGATTTTACTCCATGGGGGCTGCACTTGATCCCACCGTGGAGGGGATGGTACCCCTCGCCTGCTCGGGGATATTTGGGTACTCGCCCATCCATAGCAGCATTCCCCTCCAAAATGCACATGGACATGGGAGTTAAAACCACCTTGTTGCCCAAGTGTAACTCCCAGGAGAGTTTGATTTTGTTTTCCAGGTGGTAGAACGCGCAGGAATATTCCTACAAACATGCAAAGCTTCTCCTTCTCAGGTTACTGCCATTGCAGTTCTACTTATCTGGAAGTACTTGCTTACTTCCAGATACTTCAAGGAGAAATATGCCCTTAAAGTCGAGGTGGTTGTTAAAAAAAGGCACCATTCAATGGTTTTAATGCTTTTGAACAAAGAAAAGCCACTGCATTCACCCCTCCCCTTTTTCTACCTCGTAAATGTTTTTATCTGACATTACCACTACTCACTGCTAACCGAATAATAATAAATCAAAGAACAGATGACCAAACCCGGTGACTGCTTGCTCTGGAAATATGAATGGAAGGAGAAAGTTTAGGTTTGCTTTCCTAGGACCCCCTCTCACTGGGGCCAAGCACTGGGCAGCCCCGGGGTCTGTCCCCTGCCGAGGCTGCAGACACCAGTGTTGGGCACAGCCTCGGGGTGAATTTTGAGGCGCTCTCGGTGTGTTTTCAGACTGCACAGCATCGTGCTGCTCCCCTGCCCGTGGAGGAGAGACTGGCCCCCTCTCTGCTCAGCAGCAGCATCCAGAGAACCCTGCACAGCTCAGGGCCCCTGTGGTAACCCAGGGGGGAGCGTGTGTTTTCCACATCTCCACATCCCCTCCTCGCAGCAGCTTTTCCTCTTGCAGGGCCCCCGGCTCCCCCAAACCACCTGCCAGGGCAGTGGCACCTTCGCAGCAGGTCCTGGTCCCTGGCACTGAGGGGACAGTCTGGCCACACTGGCGCTGGGACAGTTCACCAGCTCCCACAACCACGACACGATTTGAGTTAACGATGCGAGGGGGGAAGAGTGGAGGCGGAGGGGAAGCGTCCCAGGAGGTTACTGGGCAGCCTCTGCCTCCTGCTCGGGCTCGTGCGGGTTCTTCCCGTCGTTCTGGATCAACCGGACGATGTGTGTGAGGTCCAGGCTGCGGGTGAGGATGTCGAGCAGCATCTCGTCCTTCTGCACGCCCTCCATGAACTCTTCCAGGGAGAGCTCGCCTGCAAGAGCGCGTTGGGAGGAGGTTTGTTAAATCCTGCAGCCTCTCTCCTCCCTCTGCTGCCCCCGGGATTTGTACAGGCTCTAAAATTGGGGTCTGAAATCTGTGTGTACAGCCCAAACCCCAGCACAGACCCCCACCCTGCCCCTAGGACAAGGGGCAGTTTGCAGTGTCCCCTTGGACCGGTTGCAGCCCACGGCGGGCATGGGCAGCTCAACCACCCTCTGCCAGCTCTCCCCGTATCCTGGTTGTGTTGGGATACCCAGCACCTGGATTTGCTCTGGCAGCCTGGACTGCAGGTGAGGGGGAAGGTGGGAGCAGGATGTGTCATTGCTTAGGGAAGTTCCTCACCGTCTCCATTTATGTCAATTTTGTCAAACACCATGTTTGTGAACTCTTCAGCCGACATGGTTTCGTTGCAGCGGTTGATGGCTCGAATAGCCTGGAGGGAACAAAGGACACAAGGGAATTACTGAGTGCTCTGCAGGTTGTGTGTCCATCAGCACAAGTGGCCAAGTCACCAGATATGAGGGGTTAAACTTTTTTGCAGGCTCTGCAAAAGTCTAAAAAACTAGAGATTAAAATCACATAAAAAGGTAATCAATGCTTTATAAGATTTAGTGGGCACGCTGGGATAAGCCAGGAGCCGTTCACCTCTGAAAACCCTTAGATTAAATTCAAGTGCTTATCTGTGCCCCAGTTTCAGTCTATGGGGTTAAACAACCTGCCAGGAAAAGACCAAGGGCTGCTGTATGCTGGGGAGTGGATGTGCCATGGGGATGTTGGAGACAGGTCCAGCCAGGGAGGACCCTGTGGGAGGACTGGCAGAGGACAAGCAGCAGGTTTGGCCAGTGCCCACTAACTTACGGTGGAATTAGTTGGGTTGGAATGTTCCTGTTACAACTTTTCTGTCTACCTGCATCTAATGACCATCTGTGACAGAAGTGGAAAAGCTGAGCCCACTCACTTTGAAGATGTTCAGCAACTCTCCCCGGTCGATGCAGCCATTCCCGTCCACATCATAGAGCTTGAAATACCACCGCAGCTTCTGGTCCACCTTCCCTTTCAGGACCAGGCTCAGAGCCGCCACATATTCCATAAAATCTATGTAGCCATCCTGAAAACAGAAGGTTAGAAGCTAAAATGAGATTAAAAGCAGAGAGTCAGGCAGTGAGTGATTTCTGTGGTCACTTTTGGAGGTCCCCACTGGAACTGGTCCCCACCACCTCGAGAACAGGGGCTTGGGGAGCACAGCAGAGGGGATGGGTGTGGGTGCCCTGCGTTCCCAGTGGTTAAAGTCAAGGCTCCACCTTAAGCTGTGCAGAGCCATTATAGAATTATAGAATCATTAAAGTTGGGAAAGGCCTCCAAGATCAACAAATCCAACCCTGGACCGTTATAGGTTGGGAAGGAAGGAACTCAGCAGGTGTTCCTGGCTTGGGGACTAAGGAAGCCTCCAAAGCCTGTGCTCCAGGAATCTCTTTATGCAAAGCAGTGGTAATTCAGAGGTCAAAGGCTTATGCAGATGAATCCTGATGGATTACGCAACCTTATCCTGCCTGCAAACACCTTTAGCTCTTCCCTGCTGCGAAGGGGTCTCACATGCAAACCTCCTGGAGAGGAACAACATCACCCCAACATGTTGGTGACATCTGGGACCAGGTGCTGCTCTGTCCCTGTGCCACTTCTCTATCTGCTTCACATTTGGTCACGTCCAAAGCACAAACACACTTATCTTTGACTTTCCCTCCTCCAGCTCCTGCCGTGGCAATAAGAGACCTTCAGCTGGACCCACAGAGGGTTCCCAGCCAGGGTTATGGATTGCTGCAAAGCTGCTGGTGAGCTCACAGGCCACCAACCTGCCTCCAGACACCGCCCATGGTGCTCACAGCTTCCAGAGGCTTGCTGAAATGCCTCGTGCCCACCACAGGGCATTCCCGTGGCACTTTGAAGGGGAATGGCACACGGTACGTGGCACACACATTTCCCTGAAAGTGCTCAAAAATCTTGTGGGTGTGGCACTTGGGGATATGGTTTAGTGGTGAACACAGAGGAGATGGGTTAGGGCTTGCACTTGATAATCTTAGAGGTCTTTTCCGACCTTATTGATTCCATGATTCCACACTACAAGCCACGGACAGTCAGAGCATAAGCCAGGGTTTTGTCAATGAACAAAGCGGGGCCGGTTCAGGAGGAGATCATCTGCTTTATCCCACTGCTGCAGGAGCCAGATTAGGTATAAATAGCTACTAAGCCCCATATCCAGCAGGATTTCCTGTGCCTCAATTGCCTTTTCAGGCACACATTCAGACACGGGGCAGTGAGCAAGGTAAAGGCCGAGGCACAAGCAAACACCTGAAGGATTTGGGCCTGATTTGTGTTTTTCTCAATGGGATTAAGGCCATTAATGCCTTTGGGCTGCCGTAAAATGCATTCCTCATCTCGCAGGAGGTGCAATTTCAAATCATTTGCAAGTAAAGGAGGATGTTGTTTCCTCCTGGAGACACAGCATCCATCTGCTTTTCTGGTGGCATTCCCAAAGATGTGCAGGTGCTCCAGGACTGCCCCATTCTGGGGGTCCAGCACAGCAACAGCCCCAGGAGCAAAGGAAACAAAGGGCCTGAGCTCCTTATCACTGGGGACAGAGCACATGGAATAAAATCAATGAAACTAATCCATTTAGAGTATAAAACAATGCAAAACACACCCAATCTGTTCTGTAAACTGTGGCTTGTGGCCCCAGAACTCTTGTCTCTGCATGAATGCAGCCCTTGTTCTCACACCACTTGTTCCTTACTGTCACAACATCTGATATTTAAGGATTAAAGGGCACTTCATTTTAAAGGGATCCCAGGCTGCCAGATAAAACCCCACTGTTTTAATCATTTCAAACTAAAAGGAAAACATCAGTCCTGGGAGAAGTCTGTTTTCTCGCAGAACAGGCAGCGGGTGAAGAGTTTTTGCTGGCATTTTTCACCTTACATAACTGATTTTACCATTTATGAGGCCATGAAAAATCAGGCTGTGCGTACCCAGAACAATTTCTATATCACACACACCCAAACACACCACGAGGGGATCACAGGGAGCAGAGCACAGCCGATCCCTGCTCAGCTGAGTGGGAAGGACAATATTTACCTTATTAAAGTCAAACGTCTCAAACATTTGCTCAACGTATTTGTTCGCTGCCGGACTCAGGTTTTTCAAGCCAAAAAATTGCTTGAACTCATAGAGGGTGAGCTGGCCAGAAGGACACTCTGTCATGAACTTCTTATACCACTGGTGGCACTCGGTGCTGCTCAGCTCCTCCACGGTTTTCCCATCCATGTTCCCCATCTCCACACCAAGGGTTGGTCGCTTTGCAGCCAAAAATGGAGGTTTTGTGAAATTCGAGGGGAAAAAAATAAAATTCTCAGAATTCTGCTTCTTGCCTTCACAGTCCAGATGTTCCCAGCACTTCAGGGGTCACAGTATCAGGAGAAACCCACTGCCTGGTGCGAGGGCTGTACCAATTCCTGGTTAGTGATGGATGCAGAAGACACGTCTTCCCCGGAAAACTCAAAAGCACAAAACCCTCTTTGGACCAAGAGGGTGACATTTAAGTACCCAGCAAATCCCTCCCCAGCCAATGAGGCTCAGGGGGGTGATGGGCTCCTGCCAGGCATTAAGAGTTCAGGGTTAAAATAGAAAAGAGGTAAAATGGGGAAGTCTTGCAGATTACAGGCCCAGCAGGAGATTAGGAGGGTGGAATTTTCTCCGTGATGATCTAATCTCTTAATCCACTTCATTTATCACTGGGGAGGGGGGGGTGTCATATGAAAAATAAGTTTTACACCAAAATCAGAGTAAGAAGAAAGAGAAAAGACCACTCAGAATTCTCTGAGCTGTTACTGCTTTTTAGGGTTCCCTTCACCTTTCTCTGCCAGAGGATAACAAATAGGGCTCTGAAACTCAGGGAGGGGGAAGTACCCACGTCAGCTTGAGATGCTACTGAGGGTAAATTTGGTGTGCTGGGACAAATATAGAAACATAATTGCTTTGAATGGTAAGGCTTTAAGTGCTTTCATTGCAGACACCAGGAGGGGGAAGGTGCCTCTCCCCTCAGCTGCAGGGTCCCAGTGTTCAGTCCCCCTGGTCCTCATAGTTGGGTTTTTTCTCCTCAAAATTGTCCCACACTCTGCTCATCCCAGGAGTGTGTCCTGGTCATTGCATTACCAGAACTTGGCTGACACCAGTGGAGTTAAATGCAGCTCCAACTCTCATTTATGATGAATTGCCACGAAAAATTCTCCTTGCAAATATGACCAAACCCACTGCTGTTTTTACTCTGACAAACAGCATTTGGAGGGTGGGGGGGGATAAAGCACAGCCTCAGAAAGCAGCAGGAGCCAAATCCTCCACTAGTGGTGAAATGAATGTGACTTCTGGGTCTCTGCCCACAGAGGGTTTATCCCATAAGACACATTTTAATATCTAACAACCTTTAAAGAGTTATCTAAAGACCAAAAGAGCGCAACTCTTGCTTGTGTCAGAGCTCAAGATTGCGTATGCACGGCGGCAAATCAGGAATAACTCTTCTAAAACAAGCAGCATTACACAAGCATCAAACAGTTATGAAAAAGGAATTAGGCTGAGGAACACTAATTGGATGTGCTAATTCTGCACTTGCCACCAGGTCCCCGTCCTGCAGGATGAACCCGGGCTCTGGCCCATCACCAAAGGGGATGTGGCTGGAATAGCCCATCCTGGAGCACAGGGAAGGGTTGCAGTGCTGGGGTGTTCATTAACAGCAGAAATGTTGTGCATTAAATGTGGACACAGGCTCACCAAGGGTGTCAAGAAGCACTTGATAATGGTGTGTTCACTTCTCCAGAATGGGCAGTGCAAAAGCTGAACTGTTCTTCTTTCTGGAATGTGCCCCCTGGATTTCAGCTCCAAACCCTGAGTGCCACAAATGAGATGTGCTTCTCCATTCACTGAGAACAACACTTTGCCCGTGTCCAGCAAAGCCTGCTGAAAGAAAATGGCCTTTCAAAGAAGGGGCAGAAATAAGACTGAGCCAGAGAAGCTGCTGAAACTGAGAAGTTGCCTTCAGGCTGGGAAATCCTGGAGACCAGAAGGCTGTGTGGAGACAGAGCAGCCTTCCAGTATCTCAAGGGGCTACAAAGAAGCTGGAGAGGGGACGGTTCCTCAGGAACTGTAGTGACAGAATGAGGAGTAATGGGTTCAAACTGAAAGAGGGGAAATTTCTGTTAGATATTAGGAAGAAATCATTCCCTGTGAGGGTGGGCAGGTCCTGGCACAGGTTGGGCAGAGAAGCTGTGGCTGCCCCAGCCCTGGGAGTGTCCGAGGCCAGGCTGGAGCTGGTCCAACCTGCTCTAGTAGAAGGTGCCCTGCACATGGCAGGGGGTGGGAACAAGATGAGCTTTGAGGTCCCTTGGAACCCAAACCATTCTGTGAGTCTGTGAAACCTTCCCAGGTTCTGCAGCATGTGCTGGGGCCAGGCTGGGTAGGTGGCCACTCACTCGGTGCCCTGTGCTGCTGTCACCCAGTGCCTCTGCATGAGCAGCTGCCAATAAATGACAGGACGAGTTGGACCGGGTTTCTAGAGCAAAATTCACACTGCATATTTCTCTGGGGAGCAGTGACACAGCCTCAGCACCCACCCCTTGGCTCACATGTTCACTGCTGGTCCTAACCCAGCCACTGATGGAAAACTGAAGTCACACCAGTTGCTGTTTCATTGCTTGGGCTTTATTGCTTGGGCTCTACTGCTCTCGACTACAGCCTTCTGCTCCGGAAGGATCTCCATCTCCTAAGGTTTGCAATTTCCAGGTCTGTTTTTGTCCTGCTGTGGTTGGTCTCCTCTCGGAACTGGTACCCGCAGTACGGCCTCTGGATGGTGTAGAAGGGCAGGAACGAGTTGGAGCAAGTTGGTCGGTAGAAGACAAAGTCAAAGGAGCTGAGGGGACGGCCCCCAGCATGGACAACCACTGGAATGAAGCGAGTGGCCAAAGGCTGGTCCTTGTGCTGATGTGCTGCAGATGGCTGGCCTGTTGGGATGGAGCACTCCTGCTTTGCTTTGGTCTTCTCCATTCCCTTGGGTCTGCTGGTGTTTCAGCCACCTGTGGCTGAACTCTGGAGGTTCCTGATTATCCTCTGGGGCACCTGGAGCTTTGCAGAAACATCCTCCCTGTGGAGCAAAAGAGCCAGACAAAGGCATTGCAGTATTGCCCCCTCGCTTTGCCATCCTCCTCAGTGCTTAAGGCCCTGATGAAAGAGTTGTGTAAAACAACGAGTTAAACACACAAGGAGGGCTTGGGAAGCTCCTGCAAGGGCAGTCAGGACACGGTGTAAATGATGAGAAGTATTTATCTTTAGCTAAAAAATCTAAGGTGGTGCTGCTTAAGGAGAAAGGGAGTTTAAAATCCTATGATGTTCTGGAAATACAGAAGCAAATTACTGAAAATAAAACAAATGCTGAGAGAAGACACATGATGAGACAGGAAGGACTTGATTCTCTCTTGACTCGCATTTCAGCTGGTTATTTGTAACTCTGCAGAGAGAATATAAGGTGCTGCCCAGTTTGTGGTGTTCCTGCTGTTAGTCTGACCTGGCTCACCCCCTCACCACTTTTGGGGGGCACTGTTTTCCTCCTGTGTTTGGCCCAGCAGAGCCCCAGTCCCAGGTCAGACAAAACACCTGTAGACGACAGCAACACACAGTTCCTTGTAGAGCCTTCACCAAAGCACAGCCATGGCAAATGAGGCATGAAAATGGTTAAATGGTGACCCACGAGGCAGTGGGACACAGCAGTGATGACACAAACCTGACATGGTCCTCTAGAGCCTGAGCATCAGCTCAGCAGCAATGGGTGGCTCTGCAGGGACCTCCCATCACCCTGTGCCTCGTCCTGCTGGGTGAGTTGCTCTGGCCAAATCTCTAAGTGGGTTTTCCCCCCCAGAAACATGAAGGCACAGCACAGGGGACACCGACTGCAGAAACAGCCTGTTTTGCCCACACACCTATAAGAATCCCTTGCAGAGAGGGGGGTGTGGGTGTGGATGTGTGGCCCAAGGCACACGTGGGGCTGACTTGTGACCCACAGCTGCTCCAAGGCTGTGCTTGACTGCAGAGGTATTTGTGCTGCTGTTACCCAGGCATGACTGTTATCTTGTTTTCATTGACGAACCTCTGTGCGAATGGAAACTGGCTCTTCCCCCAGTAATTACCCGCTTTACCCCTGGCTGTTCTAAATAAACACTTTGCTTTCTGCTTATTTTTAACCTTGTAAAGAGGTTTCCTAGTTTCCGTGACGTACTTGGTGCTCTATTTCTGTTCCCTGGCTCCTAAACCTATTAGCAGGGGAATGCCCACAAATCGTTTAGAAATCTCCTTAAAGTCTTTGAGGGGAATCACCACATCCTTACGTGTTCACCACCTCTTCTTGCCATTCATTTCTCCAGGGCAGCCACCTGGCAGATGCTTGAAAGGCTGGAGCTCAGGACACAGGTTATTTCAGCAGTTGTTGCCACAAGGAAACCTCAGTCCAGTTTTTTTCCCAGGGGATAAAATAAGGAGATTTTAACTCCTGAAGAGCAGATTTTATACCACTACGGTAATTTCGGTGTGGTTTGTGTATCCCTGCTCTGAACACACTTGGATTTGTTCAGAAATTATTATATTCACACGCATGCACACCAATAGATCGTGGCCTTTCTCGCTTTGGAAGGGACAAGTAAGCACACGACTGTGCTGTTGCTGCTGCTCCCACCCAGTGGGGAGCACTAATGTCATTAATCCCATGAATTTGGGGTGTGGAAGGGAGGCTGTACCTGCCTTGACAACCCAATTGCTAAGTCATGTAGATGCCTTCAAGATGTGCAAGCCTTTCATGGTGATAGAGACCTGACGGTCATTTCCAGTGACAGGCAGATACCGAGTCTGGGCGTGCTGAGCTTTGGGCTTTGCTCTTGTGATGGGGCTTTTCTGCCCTGGAAGTTCCTGCTTATCCTCTGGGGCACCTGAAGCTTTGCAGCAATATCCTCCCTGCCTGAGTGAAGCACCTGCTTACGTGATCACTGCCTTGGAGGGGAAGCACCAGCTTAATGTCCACAGCACTATTTATGGCACTGCCAGCGCTCCGTGCCTGAATTAAGAGTCCCATGTAATCCTGTTGCACCTGTTCATGCATTTAATCCCTCCCAGTCTGTTGTCCATCACAGAAAATCCCACGGGAGGGGTCACAGGAAGAAGGCTGGTTCAGTAACCAAGAGAGCTCCAAGGGTTCAGCCAGGCACATGAAGTGTCCCCTGGGTGGCTGCCGGAGCCCTGCCTGGATGCCAGTGCTGCCTGTGTCCTCTCTTGTCCCCCTGGAGCCATCCCAAGAGCCACCCCAGGCTTGCCACATGTGGTTTGCTCTGAGCTCTCAGCACCACGGGGGCAAAGCTGTCTGACGGCAGCAGCAGGATTTGCGCAGCAGGGAAGGGATGAGGCATCACATTGACATCACCGGGACCTTTTTGTCCCCTCAGGGACAGGGTCACCCTCAGGGCAAGGACCTTCCAGACCCCTGCCCGCAGGATGGGGACATGGTGAGAGGGTGTCTCTCCTGCCAAGCTCTGAGCGTGGGGCACCCACCTGTGAGGTTCTCTCCCTGGTGGGCACTCTGGAATGTGGGTCTGTCTGGGGTGGAGACAGGAGGCACCACTGCCAGGGTGGGCACTGCTGGTTGTCAGGGACATGGGGGCCACTGTGACCACGCGGGCCATTGTGACCACACGGGTGTCACCAGGGTGGTGGATGTCACAGGGGTGCTGAGTAGGGCTGCTCGGGCAGAGGGTGCACGGGGGGGCTCAGCCATGGGGATTAGGATTTTCATCCAGTGGGAATCCGGTCAGAGCAGATCTGGGGCTTTGCAGGATGCTCTGCTGGCCCTGCCACCCCCCCGAAATGTGGCCTTGGCAGCATGGACACACTCCCCACACTCAGCGTGGAGTTGGGAGAACTAACCCACAAGTTGGTTCTCTTTCCATAAGTGCAGTTTGCTGCTCTGCAGCCACACACAGGAGTTTCTCTTCCCACCCCTCCTGCCCTCCCTCCCTGCTCCAGGTCCCTCTGGAGCTGCACACACTGCACAGTCCCTTTGCACAGCTCCGAGTGTGGCAGGGAAGGATCCACATCTGCAGGGTGCAGCTCCTCTCCTTGATGCAAAAGCAGATTGTTCTGGGGTGTTTACCTGTATTAGGATCAAAGGCAGCCTCACACCACAGCGTGTTACATCAGAGCAGAGCTCACATGGCTATTTCTACGCTATAAAATCTGCTGGAGATCTTCCAAGTGCTTTCCTGAGCTTTGTGCCCAGCCCAGCCCACCAGTCCCTTTAGCTGTGTGGCCTCAGTCATTGAGTAGCAGTTGTCCTTCCTTAAAAATACAGCCAAGCCACCACACTGGGCTACTTTTCCATGTGTCTGAGTTTGCACTTCACACAAGTCCCCCTGCCCAGCAGCACATCCAGCACTCTCTTCGTGTTGGTCCTGGGCTTTTTCTGGGTTTCTGAGGGGAGGTCTGTGCTCTTTTGGGAGGTGGAAGGTGAAGAACAAACATCTTTCATCTGGAGCAAATAAAAGGGGGTGTGCACATGAACCCTGGCAGGATTGTTTGGCAGCTTGTGTTCGCTAGGGTAATAAATTCACCTCAAAACACACATCCCTTCATGTTGGGAGGGAGGGTGATCTTTTTCCTACGCTCACCACCCAGGGTGAGGCAAGAGCATTGTTGGTGGGGTGGCACGGGCTGGGCTCTGGCATCCCCCCAGCCCTGGGGCTCAGGAACACCTCGGAGCAGGGTCAGGGAGCTGAATCACAGGTTCCTGCTCCTGCAGAGCATCTCTGCAGCTCTGCAGCCCCTTTGAAGTCTCTCTGCTGTAATGAGATTTTGTGGGACACCTTCGTGCACGAGCCCAGGCTTTTTCATTCCAGGGAATTTTATTGGCTTCACTTCTTAAAGTAGTTCCTCTTCTCCTTCCCCTTTTGCATGACTGTGTCTCTGTACATCCTGTTTGATTTGTTCACTTGAGGACTGTGGATATCAACAAGCACTTATGTCTTGCCTATCTTGCAGAGATACCATGTCCTTTGTTTTTCACAGGTCCTTCATTTCACCTGATTTCTGCTGTTGAGAGGTGTCAGTGAATTTTCTTTCAATATCAAAGGTGGGATTTGATGATCTCAGAGGTCTTTTCCAGCCTAAGGGATTCTGTCTGGAGCTCAGCTGTGTTTCCACAAGAGGTGGCTCCAGCACTGCTGTTTCCCAGTTCCCATCCCATCACCCCTCTTCCCTGCAGGCAGGACTGACCCTTTTCCAGCCATCCTGGCTCAAGCAGGTCCCTGTGGTGTGTCCCAGGGCAGTGAGCCTGGGCAGGTGTTTGAGGAGCTTTTCCCTGCCCTGTCTCACACCAAGAGCAGTTAAGATAACTGTCACTAAGGGTGCCAGTCCCACTAATTGCAGCCCTGGTGCTCGGCACGAAGCCATCCCTTCCGCATCGCCTGCTGCTCCTCCAGTGGATTTTGGGAGCAGCAGTGGGAGCCTGGAGCAGGCTGCCCACTCCCAGCCAGGAAAATCTGTCTGACCACCTGGATGGGAACTGCACATCAGCAGCCCAGGTTAAATTCTCTGGAAAATGCCTGAAATTATTATGGTCCCCATATCACAACCATGGTATTGAATTTTAGCTTTTTAACTCTCCTTTCCCTTCCCCGTTTGCCATTCATGCTAATTCACTTTATTTAAGTGCTGCCTGGCAATTTGTGCCATGATTTTCCTTTTAGAATATCATAACAGGGCTCATTTTTCATTGTTCATGGGGGATTTAATATGTTGCCCTAATTTGTACCTTAAGGCAACAAAAAAGAGATGCTTTTCACAAGAAAACACCATTTTGAAGTGATTAAATAAATTATCTCTGAAAAGAAGAATTATCTATTGCTTTGACTCTCAAAATGCAGTGGAAATAGAAATAGGTACAAGACAGGATGACCTGAACCTGAAGCTGGGAGCTGCGTTTCAGAGTTAATGTTTTGACAGCTATTTTGGGTTTAAAGTTCTCCAGAATTCCCTGCATTTATGAAGAGCCAATGTTACTCATTAACTCTCGATTTTTTAATGGCATACCACAAAAAATCATGAGCAATGCTAGAAATTTGCTTTTGCACATGGAACAAGAAATGATTTGGGCTCGTCTCATTTCCTATAAGCTTTTGCATCAAGAAAACGCAAACCCAAAGAGCCCTCAGGTCACATGGGGTGTTTCTGGGGCTCCATATTCCCACAGAAGCCAGGAGAGATGAGCAGAGGGGCTCTTGAATGCTTCCTAAATGCTCAGCTCCCTAAAAACTCAGCCCTAATTTGCTCACTGTCATACCCAGGGCAGAGGGAAGGGATTACCCGGCAGCTTTCCCTGGCTCTGGTGGATAATTCCTTTTGTTTCTGACACCTGCAGGTCTCAGACAGGCACTCCAGGTCCAGTGCACTGCACACAGGGGCTTGTGGAAAGGCTTGTGGGGAGAGCCCAGCCCTCGGGACAGGTCTCAGCAGGGGTAAATTGACAAGAGAAACACAGGAGAGAGGGAGAGAAGGGTCAAACCCCTCCAGGGTTGGGACTGAGGGAGCAGCTGAAGCTGTGCCAGGGCAGGTTTGGGTTGGATCTCAGGA
>JAWWTY010000072.1:1832886-1858702 GCA_035222235.1 Margarornis squamiger
ACTGACCAGGCTCCCCAGGGCAGTGGGCACAGCCCCAAGGCTGCCAGAGCTCCAGGAGGGTTTGGACAACACTCTCATGGTGGGATTTTGGGGTCAGCAACTGCTTGCAGGGCCAGCAGTTGGATTTGCTGATGCTGTGGGTCCTTCCAGCTCAGGATATTTTACGATTCTATTATTCCTTTCCCTACTACCTGATGCAAACGCATTGCTAACAAGCATTTACTACAGCCAAGGTAGTTTTCCTACGGCATTACATTTCTACTTTTCTATAGGATGTGCCACAAGGTTCTCAAGCACACGGTGGGATTTTAGGCTCGTCCTGCGCGGGGAGACTTTGCTGACCCCCCGAGGACATCCCACGGCTCCCAAACGCAGCTGCTGCGTGTGTGACTGATTGGAAAACACGGCAGGGGCACCTGGCGAGGGCGGGTCCGTGGGTGGGACCATCCATCCCCGCCCCTCCCGCCGCCGTGTTCCCGCTGGTGCCGCCGCTCGGCGCTCCGGGGATGCCCGGCTGGGAGCGCCCGGCTCCGCCAGGATGAAGAAGCACCATCACCACTCGGTGCAGGGCACCTTCAGCCGCCTCTTCGGCAAGCGCCACTCCAGCCCCACCGCCGCGTCGCTCTTCGCCACCAACCCGCCCTGGATCTTCACGCAGGAGGTGACCTCGGACAGCGCGGGTGGCACCGGTCAGTGTCCCCAAGCCTGCCCCGGGGCTCGGGGGAGGGGGGTGCGGGCCGGGAAAGGGTGGGAAAAGGGGGGGATGAGGATGGGGAGGGATGGGGGCTCATTCACCGCCCGCTTGGGAAGCTCCGGGATGCGCTCGGTGGGAGCGGGATGCGCTCGGTGGGAGCGGGATGCGCTCGGTGGGAGCGAGATGCGCTCGGTGGGAGCGGGATGCACAAGCCAGGATGGTCCGCACCGCCGGGCTCTCCGCTCCTCCGGGAAGTTAAACTTGACCAAAACAGGCTGCTGAAGTCGCTGTGAATTTATTTTATTGCTTCCCGTCGCTCTTTCCCACGCCATGTTTGATGCGCGCCTTGCCAGGTTTTAGTTATTTACTCATAAACCTGTTTCTTGCAGCGCTGTGAGCGATGGGGTTGCATATTCCTCGGGATTTATTTGTATTTCTTTGTGGTTTTAATTGCAACGCGGTGCCCTGGAGGCTCAGGTAGGAGGGAGCCAAATTAATAGTAATGGAGCCAGGTAGATAGAAGATAGCAGTTTGTGGATGAAGTTTGGTGGCTCTGAGAGTCCCAACAAGCTCTTCCAAGGTAAAGAGGAATGGAAGCGCTGCCTGCTGAGCTGTGCAGGGTGAAGTATTGTCTGTGAAAGCAACTGCGAGGTGGTTACACCCCAAAGGCCAAGCTGCTGAAACCAAGATAAAATGAAAATGTGACAGGGAGTTTCGTGCAACTCTGCAACGCAGGAGGAAAACTGCTGATTTCTAACTGTCGTAAATCTGAGGAGGATTCAAGCTTCTCTCTGATGTGGTTTGGATTTAAAAAAAAAAAAAAAGAAAAAGAAAAAGTTGCTGTGTGTGCTTATTACAAGCCTGATTTCCGTGGCTTGCAATCCTGCAATGGCAGTACAAAAGCATTCCGTTCAGGTGTGGGTCAGGTTGCAAAGGAAAAGGCAGGAATCCTGAAATCTGAGCCTGAATGAGAGCTCTTGAATCGCTCCTGAGCATCCTCTTGGCGTTTCTGTCCTTAGTTTAGTTTGTGGAGGGTGGAGTGACACCCCAAAGCGCAGTGATCACGTTGGGAGTAGCGTGTGGATCGGTGTGTGAGGACTGAACTCCCAGCTCAGTCCAAGGGGCAGGTTTTATTGTCCCTCGATATCCACAGCACCACAGGGAAGTCCCATCCCTGGCCCCGTTTCTGGAATATTTACTGCATAGCTTCGTGCTACCTCTGCCAAAGGAGTCCACTGCTCCTGCTAATCCCCACCTTAGTTTCTCATACAAAGTAAACACAAGTTAAGCAATGTGGAATGGGTGTAGGTTTGCATGTCCCTGACTCAGAGATTCCTGAATATAGTGACTGATGCCACCTCCTCCTCCTCCTCCTCCTTGCTGGGAGCTGTGGATACCCCAGCGTCAAACCTGCCTCGCCTACTCCAGGTGATGCAACCCCCAAGTAGGAAGAGGTTCCATTACATGCTTTGCAAATTGTTTAGCGAATTTCCCATGGCTGAGCGGACACAAATGTCTCCAGGACAGGCTGAATGTCAAGAAGTGGCCAAAGCAGGGCCAGTCATTTGAGGCAGCCACTTCCGACAGCCTCCAAGGGTGCCTTTCCTGATCCCTCCTTCCAGGAAACCAAGCTGGCGGAGCACTGGTCGTACTGGTGACAGGCTCTCAGCAGGCAAGTCCTGTTTATCTAGCAAAGAAAACACAACTACAAGCACTTCATTTTACTTTAATTAAAAGTATTCAGGTTAGCGATGCTTAGTAATCTAGGATCAAAGTCCTTGTGATCTTTAATCCAGTTTCTCACTGAGTTTACCTAGTGACTTGTTTAATATAAAACTCTCATCAAGTCTCGGAACTGCTCTATCACTGCTCCACAAAGCTGTCTGAGTCCAAACTCTCACGTTGCATTGACCTTAATTTTTGCTACTTACTCACTGAATGTGGGGTCACCCATAAAATTAATCATCACAGAATTGCATTGGGTGGGAAGGGACCTTGAAGATCGTCTCGTTCCACCTCCCTGCCATGGGCAGGGACACTTTCCACCAGTCCAGGTTGCTCCAAGCCCTGTCCAACCTGGCCTTGAACACTTGCAGGTAAATTGCTGGCACCTTTGCCCTCCCTGGGACTCCAGCAGCACCTCCTGCGTGCTTGGGCCCCCCTAGGCAAGGAAGTGTTAAACTCTTGGTAAAACCACACTGACTGAAGTGCAGGCTGATTAGTAGGTTGAAAGTTGTTGTAAAGAATCCCTTGTAGTGGGAGAAGTTTGGGATAAGGGAGAGGAAGTTGTGACTGACTGTAGGGACAGTGATAGATAGCACAGTGGATACTCCTGGGTGTATCTCAGGCTAACTTGTGGTGTGGTGGGTGGGAGAAAGGAAAAGCTTATGTGCTTGCTGGACTCAGGGGCGTGTTTGAAGGTTGTGTGGAATCCATCTGCCTCCAAACCTGAAGGTGCTTGCTCATGCCCAGTCCCTGGTGTGGTCAGGCTCTTCATTCCAGGCATTCATGCAAGTGCTTTCCTTCTGTGGGATGCACACAGAAGCATTTGCCCTCCTTTTTCCACTAAACTAAGCTGTTTCCTTGGGAGCTTCTTCCTGCTGTCTGCCCATGCAAGGAGGGCAGAGCCTTGGTGCCAGGCACAGCTAGGTGCCATGGCAGTGTGTGGTGGGGTGGGCACCCCAGTCACTTGACAGAAGCTGTTTCTGTGCCTCACACTTTAGGCAGATGGTCAGCTTTGAGGACTCTCTTCCCAGACTTTTTAGGGGAGGAAAAAAACCAAAGCTATTTACTTGTTGGTGTCTGCATTTTGGGCTGGAGGGGGGGAATTGGTTTCCTTCTTCTTCATCTCCCTTATTCCTCCTTCACTATCGAAATCTGTTGGGAGGGAACACACTCCTGAAGAGTTTTCTCTCCAATCACAGCCATTTTGTTCTTTTCCCCTTCCTTCCTCCAACCCTTGTATTTTCTTTAATGTCTGTCTCCTTGGCTACGAGTTATTTGTCTATCTCCTTCCAGCCAAGGTGGGGTTTACGTGCTTCAGTATTTCTGCCTGTTAATTCATGCTGTTAATCAGACACAAAGAACGTAATTAAATTAATTTTATGAGCTTTATTCACTGTCAGAAATAAACCGGCCCAAAAGGTGTGGTTCGAGGTGAAAGCACAGGGCTGGGAACCAGGAACACCTCACAGCTTCTCTGTGTGACACTGGGGCTCTGTGACTTTCTGCTCCTCTGTCTCCATCCATAGTGGTATTTTGTGGGAAGCCACTTGCAGCATATCCCTGTAAGGCAGGCTGCAGTGTGGAAGTGTTGTGATAAGCACGATGTGTCTCACGGTGCCAATTGCATCAGGAACAGAACCAAATTGGTCCAGCAGCATCCACAGGGATGCAGCTGCTGGTGGTGACGGTCCACAGTGGGGTCAGTCACTGTGGCACCTCCCTCCTGGTGCTCTTGGCTGATGACAGGGCCACATGGAAGGGCAAAACCTCCTTGGGAAGCCCCTGCATGTCCCATTCCCATCCCTGTGCCTGAGTGGTGCAGGAAGGTGTTCCCCTCAACTCATCTTGGCCCTCTTGGCACAAGCCAGCACAGCCAGTGCTCAGGGACAGCTCTGCTGTCCCTCTCTGCTGCCTAAGGGGCTGGGTGAAGCAGCTGTAGTTACCTCTATGCCTGGATGGAAGTGCTCTGCCTCTGTTCAGCTCTCCTGCCTCCTGGTCTGCCTTCCCCCTCAATTCCAGCTGCTGATGGATCAGCCCCTGCTTCTGAGCTGCTTTGTGTCACCTCTATGCACTCCTGCCCTCCTAGAGGCTGGATCCTCCCAGCAGTGCAAAGAGACGATCCAGTTGCTCCTGATGCATTTTCCTTCCCTAAATATAATTTGGGAGGGGAGTGAGTTGAGAGCTTGTGTTAACTTTTGACCCCCCCTGGGCTACATTTTTAAATTAGGTGGGATTAGAAATCAGCCCTTCAGAATAGATTTTTGACAGCTGGGCTCATTCAGTTCCATCCTGTGGAGCTCTGGGAAGGCTCTCGGTGCCTTGCAGGTGTGTGACAGGGTTGTCAGTGCCTGTCCTGCACACCTGGGACCTTTCTCCCTGTGTCTTCAGCTCACCTCCAAAGCATCCAAGTTCTCCTCAGAATCTGGGGGGGTTTACCCATTCCTGGGAGCTGATGCAGCAATTTCTCCACAGCGCTTTCTAAAATTCGGTGCTGCCCAGTGTTGCTTTTCCTGTTTCCCAAACACAGTGCTGGCTGCTAACAGTCCTCTCTTCCCCTCAGGTGATGTGATTGAGGTGTATTACGGTGACAATCGCTTTGGGACAGTGACAGACTCTGGCACAGCAACACTTAAACCTCGTCCGAGGGTCCGGCCGCTGCTGACTTTCCTACCCCTGGTGAGTACCCAGCTCACTGCTGGGATTCATTGCAACACTGTGTGTGTAACTGGTGCCCAGAACCAGCTGGGCTGGCTGCTGCTCTCATCCTCTACCCCAGGGGGGAAAATAAATGAAAAGCAAAACCACTCTGTAATAGCTGGATAGGAGGGATTAAGGGGTGAGCTGAGTTCAAGGCTTGCCTTGGACATAGACAAGGTACTCGGGGGAGAGGCGTGAGCATCATCACACTTGCATTTTCAATTAAAAAGAAAAATTGCTGAGCATGTAGATGATAGATCAGGCTTGCACTGCACTTTATCCAACCACTGCTGCCAGTATCTCTCCTGGGATCAGGCATGTTGCTGGAGACAGCAATAGCAGAGCTGTGTCCTGTTGCAGCAGAGGAACAAGGAAGTGATGCTGCAGGTGTGCAAGGGGTGATTTTTCCATCTCTGTATGGAAAAAAACACATTCCCTGCAGAGCTTCCAGTGCTCCAGCAGCAGATGGATGGAGGGATCTGAGCTACAAGGGCCAACAAAGCTGGACCAGAGGGCCTGGGGGTGGCTTTAACTCCAGAAATCACACTTGCTCCTGGCTGGCTGTGAGCCACACTACTGTGTGTGCTGAGCAAGCTTTCCTCCCCCATACACCACACCTTTCCAGAGGTCTTGTTCCCAAAAAGCATGGTGGGGGGGCAGGATTCACATAGTCACAGAATGGTTTAGGTTGGAAGGGACCTTAAAACTCATCTCATTCCACTCCCCTGCCACGGACACCTTCCACTAGCCCAGGTTGCTCAGAGAGATTCTGGAGATGGCAGTAGCTAAATCTGAATTGATACATGCAGGTTAATGCAGACGATTTAACACTTAAAAAAGCCTTTGGTCTTGACAAGGAGATCCTCTTTGAGAGCACGGGATGGTTTTCCCTGTGCATCCTTGTCCTGTAGAGCAGCCATCACCTTCAGCAGAAAATGGGCTGGACTGGTGACACCTGGGCACAATTAGGTGTTAATGGGGTTGTGCTGGCCTTATTTGAAGGACAAAACAGGAGGGGAGTTTACTTATCTGTTTGAAAGCATAATTAGGAAGTCATGGGGTTGCAAAGGGGTTGTTCCCTCTTTGAGGTCTTGAAAAAGGTGAAAAACCTCATCTGGGATCCAGGACAAGTATCTGTAGGGCTGGTGCCTGACAAACACCTCTCCAGCAGCACAGCTTGGGGTGTGTGGCCATATCATCAGGGTTTTAGGGTGCAACTGGCCTTTTGCACCTTTTTAGAGCTTTCAAATGCTTTGCTGGTGGAAGTGTGTGTGGTGCAAGAGTTAGCATCAGGAATCCTTCTGGGATGAATGCTCAGGACTGTCACCCAGTCTGTGGTGCTCTCCTGCTGCCCACAGAGGCACAGCCAACCCTTTTTTACCCTTGTGAGGGTCCCTCACAAACCTGAACTTCTCCTCTGACAGCGACAAGTTTAACTGAAGAAATTGGTAGGAATAAGCAACCTTTTTAAAGCCCAGCCTGTGTCGGGTATCTGCGTTATTTTGTCGGGGTTTGATTGTGATTTGATGTGGCACAGACGCTTCTGCTGCCACGTACATACCTGCACTGGGCTGTTCTGCAGCTCCTGCCTTAACCCTTTGCTCCCACCCAGCTGCTGAGGAGCAGTGGATGAGTCAGGAGGAGGATGAACACACCCTGCCCTGCAGCTCCCTGTGCCTCTGCACCTGGCAGCTCTTCCCACGTGGAGCAGTTTCCTTCCCCCTGGATTGCCTGGCTCTCCCATGCCAGGGATTGCAGAGGAAGGGTCCCATCACATCCCCCTGCCCACCTGGCTTCCCCAGTACTGCGGGTGCTGGCAGGGCTTTGGCATCCTGGGGGAACAAATTCCTTTAGCTAACCACCAAACTCTCCTGGCTCAAAACCAAGGAGTTTTATTTCTGGAGAAATTCTTAGCCTCTCTGAGATGCCAGGGTGACCAGCGGTTGTATTTTGGGGTGGTCTTTATAACAGGTGACCCCAAACCTTTTTCATTTAATGGGTGGGAAAAGTCTCTCCTGAGAGATCAGGGACCATGAGGACAGGCAGGTTCCCTTCACTGGGGACATCTCACTTTGTTCCAAGGATGAAAAGTGATTCCTGGTGGTTGCAGTGAAAGCTTCCCCCCACGGGATCCTCAGCATGCAGAAATCTGATTCAGGTCCCACAAACTGGAAATGCAGGTTCCTGGCACAGCACCCTGAGCCTGCTCTGAATCAGCTGGAGGTTTGCTGGGCTGGTCACACCCCGAGCAAACACAGGGAACAATCTTTGCAGTCATCTCTGAAGGCTGGCAGCGTACTGGGGATGCTTTCCATTTTAGAAGCCAGCTCATGACGTGGGGACGGGTGGCTTTTGAGAGAGATGCTGAGCATTAGCAACTGCAACAGAGATTTTTGGTGTGAAACAGGCTTGCCCAGTTTGAAATGACAGGTCCAAAATTACTCCTCATTTCTGAAGTGCAGACTGTTTCCTCCAGCTTTGCATAGCTCTCTTCCGACTGTCATTCCCTTTCCACTCCTATCCAAACATGTGATGCATATGCTGCTTTTAATTCAGTGCTCAGACATCTTTGTTTCCCTGTAAATGGGCAGGTATCCTCAGTGTGCTCTGGAAACCAGCAGCAATGCATTTCCATAGCAAATGGGAGCTGCTGCTGGGCTTTTCTCCTTTGTGGTTTTTGATATCTCATTGCTCTGGATGATTTCATTATTGGCTCTTGAAATACCTCTGTTGGCCTGGGTTGAAGTTAAGGATGTTTTTTCTACCTTGCCCTGTATCTTTAGGACCAGTAAAGAGGTCTTAGATGAAAAAGATATATAAAGATACCTATATATGTATATAAGAGATACCTTTTTCATATATATATATCTAATATAAAGGTACCAGGCCCACCAAGCCACATGTTTAGCCACCAACAGATCTGTCCTGATGCCTTAGCAGACCTTGGCTTCTCCATCAGCACAGAGTTGTCTGTTCCATGGTGCAATCCTAGGAATGTGAGTTCCTGCTCACTCCTGGCTCATCAGTAACTGGCTCATTCCCTTGTGGTTATAGAGGATCTTTGGTCATCTGCAGGGTGATGGATGTAGCAAGTGCAATATGTGTATTTTCCTATTATTGTCTAAAGCTGGGGCGTTCCAGGGCTCTTCTGCAGGAGCCCGGGTTGCTGCTGTTAAATCAGCTGTGCCCCAGCATCTCCTGAGCTCTCCAAACTAGGGCACAGTGTGAAACCTTGATGTGCTGCCTGAGCCTGGATGGGGCTGCATGAATAAACCCAACCTGACCTTTGATCAGGGAGACTTTGGAATTCCAAAGCAGTCTGATGTCAAAATGGTGATAGTGACAGTGAAAGGCAAAGGGCAGGGGCTCAATCATTATCCAGGCTTTTGTGTGCAGGAAACCACTCGGGGAGAGGTGCAGGCTGATGGCAGGATAATGTTTTCCTTTGTCAAGGGCTGTTAACAGTGCAAACAGCTGCCTGGGGTGAGCTGGAGTGCCACAGGGTGGACCTGGTGCCTGGGAATGGGACAGGATGTCCCTGACCAGTGCCCGTGGCGTCTGCGAGTTTGTGCTGCTCATGGAGTGTCATTTCGTAGAATCACAGAATATCCTGGGCTGGAAGCGACCCACAGGGGTCATCCAGTCCAACTCCTGGCCATGCACAGACACCCCAAAATCCTGTCCCTGAGAGAGTTGTCCAAATGCTCCTGGAGCTCTGGCAGGTTTGGTGCTGTGCCCACTGCCCTGGGGAGCCTGGTCAGTGCCCACCACCCTCTGGGGGAAGAGCCTTTTCCCAATATCCAGCCTAACCTTCACTGACACAGCTCCAGCCCTTCCCTGGGTGCTGTCCCTGCTCACACAGAGCAGAGATTGGAGCTGCCCCTGTTATGGAAGCTGCAGACCTCAATGAGGTCTGACCTCAGTCTCTTCTCCAGCTGACCAAACCAAGTGCCCTCAGCCACTCCTCATGTGGCCCCTCCAAACCCTTCACCATCTTCATGTCCCTCCTTTGGACACTTACAGTTTTGTTCCTTTCTTACACCATTCACCCCCAAGTGCCCCAGGACTCTCCCAGTGCCGGTATGTGACAGTCCAGCCGCTGCCTCACTCGTGTCAGTGCCTGACCCAGCACCAGTTCAGATTTGCACTTGGGTGCGTTAATGCACATTCCTGAGCTGCTCTGGCCCCTCGGAGCAATCCCAGCACTGAGTCACTGGGGCAAGGAGAGGCTTTCTGCTCCTGGCAGGGGTACAAGGCAGGAGCCCTGATCAGCACTGCAGGTGAGTCAGCCTGCCGTGAATCTCTCACTGGGTGGCTGTAATTACCCCCAGTGTCCTCACTGGTGTGTGGGCTGCTGAATTGCACAGCCCTGTACCAGCCAAAGGCACTGCTGAGCTTTCAGCATGGATGCGAAGGGAGTAATTGAGAGTGGAACACAAACCACACAAGTAGCAGTTTTCCCCAGAGTGTTCAGATATGCTGGTGCCAGTTTCCCAGAAGGCTGGAGGTCTGTCTGTGACTCCAGTGTGAGGTGTGTGTGACTGGTGTGTGAGCTGGCAGTGCTTGCTGGAGGCCAATACCCACCAAACCCATGGGAGCTGTTCGGTGTGCTTGGGATATGAATGGTGAGAAGGCAGTGGTGCTGCTGGTGGGCTGGGGAGCCCTGAGGTGGGAGGTGAAATAGCCATGCTCCTCTCCAGCCCCTCTGCACCAGGCCTGTGTGGGGAGTTGTGTCCATGGCTTGTGCAGCCTTGACCACTTCACCCATCCCTTTAAACCCTGTCAACAGCAGCTTCTGCAAGGAACTCCACGTCTTGGAAAGAGCCCTGGAGTCCATCAGGCTCCTGTTTGTGTGGCCAAATTACCAGCTGCTTGTCAGCCCTTCTCTCTGATACCCTGGGTGTAAAACTAACAGCTCTGGTTTTTTCATTCTGACAGAATGCCCAGGAATCCCATGGGGTGGCTGTGCCAACACCATCAGTGCCAGAAGACTTTGAGGAAAAAGCAACTCTTGGTAAGGGACTTTCTCTGCAGAGTCCTGGCGGGCACAGAGTGCTCAGCAGTGCCATGCCCTCGGGGTATGAACTATGTGTGCACCGAGCTCACAGTCTGCTCCTGGGATTTTCATGCTAAAATAGTCACCTATTAATGATTTTTTGAAGTCATTGAAAATGGATCAATTTCTTAGGGGGTGAGGTGTAGTGACTGTTACAGTTCAGCAAGCTTTAGACAAGCTGAGCAAGGGGCTGGCTGGCTGGCTGGCTGGGAGGACCACTGCTCATGGCAGTGCTGATGGAGAAGGTGCTCACACTGCTGTGTTCTCCATCTTCTTCCAGGCTCTGGCTCCCAGGTCAATGGCAACTACCGAATGTACAGCTCGGTGGGGGACCTGCGCCCGCAGGCTCTTGAGGGGGTTGACCTGGATGAGGACATCCCTCCACCACCATCCATACCCCCACCGCCCCCTCCGACAGCACCGGCGCCTGTGCCACCACCTCCAGCCTCGCCGGTCCCTCCGCCACCTGAGGTGCTGCCACCATCGCCACCACCCGAGACGGTGCCACCGCCTCCTGCCATGGCAGCTCCGCCACCTCCAGCCTCTGCCCTGCCCTCCCCCAGCACACCAGCTCCTCCAGACTTCATCCCACCAGCCCCACCAGGTGCCTCGCTGCTCAGCCGGGACCCAGCGCCCTTCACCGCCAGCATCTCCAAGTGGAAGTCGGAGACGGTGCTGAACACGAGGCAGGCGGATGCTGAGGGGCCCCTCTGCCCTGCCGAGACCGGCGTGCCCGCTGCCCCCAGCCCCAAGGAGAGCCTGCAGCCCAAGCCTGAGCCACACCTCACCTTCCCCAGGTCCTTCAAGGTGCCACCGCCGGCCCCGGCGCGCTCCTCCTCCATCCCGGTGCAGGAGAACCAGCCCGTGCGGCGGGAGCCCTTGCCCCGGCAGCCCCACGCCCGGCCCCCGCTCCCACCCTGCTTCACCATCAGACCCGCGGCCAAGGCTCGGGGGGGAGAAGCCGAGCAAAGGAATTCCCCGCTCAGACAGCCCGTCACAAAGCCGGCCGTGCTGACACCCCCACCCCTGAGCCCCAAGCCGAGCCCAGGGCTCAGCCAAGGTGGGAATCCCTCTGGCCGCCGGTCCCCGCTGCCGGGATCCGAGGGGGAGAAGATGCCCCAGCTGAAAATAGCCCAGAGAGAGTCCCCTCCAAAACCTGAGCCTCTCTCAGCGAACGACCTGGATCTGCCCCCTCCGGACTACCCGACCTGCGAGGATGAGTGGAAGGATGCCAACAACCTGAACAAGCTGCGGGACGAGCTCTCCGCCCTCCTGCGCTCCCCACGCAGGGAGGAGAAGCCCGTGGAGAAGCCAGCCCCTTCCCAGCCCACGGACAGCAGGACCAGCCCTTCTGGTGACCACCAGCCCAAGCTCAGTGAGCCCCAACCTGCCGGGAAGGACACGGGGTTATCCAAGGGAGGGGAGAGCGAGAAGAAGGAGGTGCCCAGCAGCACGCCCAGCACCAACGGGGGCTCTCCCAGCACCGCTGCAGAGAGCAGCCCTGCCACCCACACCCGCAGCGTGATGACAATCAGGAACGAGCTGGAGGCTGTGCTGACCATGAAGAAAGAAGGGAAACCTGCCCCAGTGCTGGGGGGCCAGAAGCAGGGGACTGAGAATGGCATCAGCACCCCACACGGCAGGAGGAGCCCCCCTGACCTGAGGAAGAGCCCTCCTGAAACAGCTGACCCGGCGCTGCCAAAACCAGTGCCAAGCCCGCTTCCAGCACCAGTGGCTGCTGCGGAGAAGGATGAGACAGATCACAAGGACCATCCCACCCCTGCTGTTGGCAGGGCCACAGAGGACTTGACCCCAGCTCCTGGGTCCCTCAGCAGCAGCGTGAGCCCCCCAGACCCACCCCAGGGACCAGCAGAGAAGCCCCCTGCTCCCACCTCCCCCTCGCCCTCCGTGTCCCCCGCTCAGAGCCCAGCACCACAGCCCAGCACGGCCGTCTTCCAGTACAAAGTGCATCGGGCTGGGGCCAGCTCTGCCGAGCCCCCCTGTGCCCCGGGCTCAGCTGAACCCCCCAGCCTGGCCAGGAGCCCCCCGGGCACCTTGGGAGCGGGGCAGGAGGAGGAGGTGCTGATCCACCCGGTGACGGGCGAGCGTGTGGAGCGGGGGTCCCCCATGGCCCTGCTCCTGGCAGCCCGGCAGCGTGCCCAGCGGGGCCGGCAGGGTGGGGACGTGGGGGCAGCGCTGCGGGCAAAGCCACCCCCGAAACTCAGCAGCGCCTCGTCGGACACCACCTCCACCAGCTTCTTCCGCCACGAGTCCAAGCCCTACTCCTTCACCGTGGTGCCCCGGCCGTCGGGTTCAGCTGGGGCCGGGTGGAGCAAACCTCCATCCTTCTCCAGCTCCTCGGACCAGGGCCGGGATGTGCGGGCAGTGGGTGAGGCGCAGCCCCCCATCCTGCCCGGCCACCGACGAGCCGCTGCCTCCAGCCTGCTCCGGGGTCTCCTGGACTCCGGGCAGCCAAACCAGCCCATCCCAGCCCGCCACGCCGTGCCCAGGGAGGAGGAGAACGGGGAGACAACGCTGGACTACGGGATTATCCCCCCGCCACCCGAATTCAGCAACGAGGCAGACGAGGGTCCCCTGGTGGGTCGGGAGGAGAGCCCCAAGTGCCCCAGTGTGCCTGAGTGCAGCCGGGGCTCGGAGGAGCCGCGGTATTTCAGGTGGTCAGGCTACAGCCGTGGCTATGGGGGCAACCACGAGGTGCCAGCCCCGGAGAAGAGCTGGAGGAACAGTGACCTTACGCCCCAGTACCGGGATTACAGCAGCTCCAGCCACGGCCCGACCCCCCGCCCGCTGATCAAGAAGCGCCTGTACATGTCCGAGCCCGACAGCTCCTACCCCCGGGCAGCCGCAGCCCCCCGGGCCACGGGCACCCTCTCCTACGGTGGGGAGGGGTCCCGCCGCCTGGGCTCTGCCCTCCGGAATGGCCCCACAGCTGTACAGGGCAGGCGTCCCTCCGTGGATACTACTGGGAAGGTGTATGGCAGCACTGGGGCTGATGCCAAGTACAAGGGGCAGAATGGGGATTTCTCGCCCGCCAGCATCCTGACGGCCAGCAGGTGAGATCCCACCCTGAGCTGACCCTTCCCTGTCCGTGGTGTCCCTTGGGTTTGGCCCCAGAGCAGCATTGAGGCTCCAGAGAAATCATTGCCCCTTGGCTCATGTGCTCGCTCCTGGTTGGGGTCACCTCCCAGCACCCCAGTCCAGGGCCATGACTTCCATGGCTCTTCCCTGCTCCCAGATGGTGCCCATCTCCCTCCCCACATCACCGAATGGAGACACAAAGCAACAAGTCACTCTGCTCCCCTAGGGCGAGACTAAAACACACAACTGCAGCACTAAACCCAAAGGTTTTCCTTGGCTTTCGGTGACTTTCTCTCTGTTCTCCCTGCAGACCTGCCCACGGCAGCCCCCAGTACGGCGGACCCACCAACACCTTCACGGTCAGACCCGGGACACGCCAGCCCATCTCCTACGCCTACCAGAGCAGCCACCGGTAGGTTTGTCCCCAGGGCTGCTCTGCCACCTGCACCTGGCTGGGAAGGGATCAGAAGGTGCCTGGCTTGGTCGTTTCCTTCTCCACGGGCACCAGGGACGGTCCCAACCCAGCCAGCAAAAGCGCTGCTTGAAACTACTGATGGAGAAGGTGGGGAATGACCCTGGGACTTGGACTTTTCTCAAAAGACTGTCATGGAGAGTAGTTACTGTGGACAGGCCACTGCCTTGTGATGTGAACAAATGTGGTTTTCCTTTTTCCCATTTTCCCCCTGGATTATTTTTCAAAATTGCAGCCTGATAGGTCATCTAAGAAAGCCAAAGAGCATCCTTAGTTCTCCTTGAAGAGCATCACCACTGGAAAGATTACTTTTTGGTTTTTGGGTTTGGTTTTTTTTGTTTGTTTGTTTTTGAATTTGTTTAACTCCAGCGTGCTTGGGAGTAGGGAGAAACCAACTGGGAGATGGTGCATAATGGAAGCAAGCCAGTGTTGTATGGCTCAGTGTAGGGGGATTTAAATAACAGTGTGAGGCCAATGGGATAGAAAGTTTAGGATGTCTAAATCCTGACCTCTTCTGTCCCCACCTCCTTCAACAGCCTGAAGCAAACCAATTATGCTGATGCCTTAAAACAGCTCCTGGCTGTCTGTGCCTGTCCTCGTCCTCCTCCTCCTCCAGGGAGCAGCTTTGGGAGCAGGGGCCTTGCTTTGCTGTGCCTTTTGGTCACTGGAAATGTTTCTGTTGGTAATTATTCCTCATGGAAGGAGGCTGTAAAGCACTTTGGAGACTTAGGACATGGAGCAATGCTTCTTTTCCTTTAGCTGGTGGGTGCCAGCATGTCACCAAGGTGCTGTGCTGGTGCTGCTTTCCCTGAGGGGTCTCTTGCCACTTCACACCCATGTATGGAGACCCACCTCTAAAAGCTAAGCCACAGCATCCTTTTAAAGAGCTCTGCTGAGACTGGGCTTTAGTTTGCCTGATCTGGGGACTAAGAAGGTAAATTCCAGTGTGGTTGTAGATTGTGGGGTCTCCAGTGACATCCCTGAGGGAGCTGGCTCCCACTGCTTCCATAGGTCCTGGATGTGCCTTTTCCTGCTGCTGCCTCTGAAGGAACTGGTAGTGGGTGGGAGACACAAGAAGCCTTAAAGAGGGTATTTTATACTCCAGAGAGTGAGCAGTCTCAGTCTCATGACAGCTGACCAAAGCTTTGAATAGCCAGCTTGCCAAAACTAGAAACAGAGAATCTTCCTCGTAGGTAAACTTGCTGGAAATGGCTGTAAGATAACTGTAAAAACTTGTAGAGAATGTTTTCTAATCACTGACAAACTAAAAGCACTTTGAGACATTAGTCTATTTTTATGGAAAGCACTTTCTATTTTCAATGCTATAAATACCATTAGTTCCACTTCAGCTTCTCCTGCCTTGCACAGAGTTGTACATGTGCCTGATTTTGCTCTACAATTCAACTCAGATTCAGTGATAAATATTCCTTCATGGTGGAATTCTCAAAAGTTATCTTGATATTCGTGTCACATCATTGACATTCTGTTTTATGTTATTTCCAGCTTTACCCAGTAATTTAACAGCCCTTTCAGATACCGCAGCAGCTTCAAAGTATTCTGAACTTTACTTTGCTGTGAATAAAATGAAAATGCAAATACCATAATCAGTCTAATAGCTAATTCAAAGGGCATTCTTATGCCAGTAAGTCGCAGTGACTTGGAAGGTTTCCAATGCTTACCCCAGCCAATATTGAAATAACTGGCTTTAAATATCTGGGTGTTGGTTTTAAAAAATGTTTATGGAGAAAAGTGACTATGAAGTAACTATGTGGGTATTGAAGTGTGCCAAATGTCACGTGAAATACCTCCCACCCCAAAACATGGATGTTTCTCCATGCAAGGAACATCTTGAGGATCCTTACTGATCTGTGGAAGTAAAGCTGTGATCCTGCTTGAGTGGCTCCAGGGTCATGTTTTAGTATTGGATGGAGTTTCACCAGGTTAACTTGAAAGAAAACAAGCCTCTCTGATAATATTGCAACTTAATTTGTTGTTTTGTTTTTTTGTTTTTTTTTCTTTCTGATAACTTGTTATTTTGGAAAAAGTATCACTGCAAATTAGTTCTCAAAAGCAGTTTTAAATGTAAAGGCTTGTTGGGAGATTTTGGCCTCCAAGATTGATTTTTGCCCACTAAAGGTGTGGGGAACTGTGAGGGGGGTGTGTGCTTTTTCCACCTGAAGAATTTTGAGCATGTCCTCAGGTTTTTAGAGCAAATTGTGACACTCCACTGGAGGCACTTGCTTTGAATGTCACATTTACTATTTCACCCAGACACACAATTCATATGTAGTTCTTAGATGTGATTTATAGAGCAGAGTGCCTTGCTTCTAGCAGACATATTTGTTTAAATTAACTATTAGAAGCACGATAATGTAAGTCAGCCTTATAAAACAGCCATTATTCATTCAAGAGCACCCATTCTGGGAATGCACAGTGAACTGAGCTGTCACTAAACCAGGCTGGACTCTGCTCCTAGCTGAAAAACTGGTTAGCACACATGTGGAACCCTTCTATTCTTTAAACACTTTGGGCTATCCCTGCTTCTCTTGAATGCATTCAGCAAATTCTAGGATTTCAGTAACAACTAGACGTTTGTGTGGGGAACTGTGTGACAAAGGGGCCACTGTCAGAGCTCTTGGCAGCCAAAGCACTTGGGGACAAAGGTAAATGTCTGATGAAGAGCAAGGACTGCAGGGATGGGGAAGAGCTCCCTCTTCCTGGGGCAGGTATGTGGATGAACTGTACTTTGCTGTTTCTGCTCCTCCCTGCCTGTTTCACTGTATAAATTTAGCAATAGGAGATGAAGAAATGAAGCTAAGGGGTAGTAATGGAGCAAAGCTGCCTGCTTGATAGCCCAGGCAGTGCTGAGAGAAATCCTGAAGCCTCACATGGAATTATTCTCACTTGCAACGCTCTCTGCTGCAGTTTGGTCATTCAAGTCTTGACACAATTATTCCCTGCAGCTGCCTCTTCCTCAAAAGTACCTGCTAATGGAGTATAACAGAGCTTTAGCTGTAAAGTCTTGAACAAAGTCTCTTAATTTATGAGTGCCACTGAACACCAACCTTCTTGCATTAAATATTTCTGGACATATTGTTTTATTACATGTGTGGTCTGACTTTTTTTACTGTTGCTTAAGTGCTCTGTGGGGTTGGTCCAGTTTCTACTGAGCATAAAAAAACATATAAACCCTGTGGCCATTTCAGTGTTTTGGAAGCCCAGTCAAGGCATGAATGGGCAGCTAAGCCCCTGTCACTCACATCCAGCTGGTTGGGCAGGCTGGCAGAGAGAGGAGCTTGTGCAGCTCAGCCTGTGCTGCTTCTATAAATAGTCCTTGGGTCTGAGCTTTTCATTAGGAACGAAACTCACATACTTGTTACAAGTCCCAACTGGAAGGTTGTGCCTAAAATTGAAGGCACGGTGAGCAATGCAAGCAGCAACATAAAAGGCTTGTCTTCGGAGTGGCTTATTCTCTCCACTCCTCAGAATTAAACTTATTTGCATCCTCACCTCTTTCATCCAGCTCTGGCTGCAGAACCAGGCTCTCCATGCAGTGTGCAATGTGTACATTGAAGGTTTTACTTGAGCCACAACATGTTTACATGAGTATCCCCAAACCTGAAGGGTGTGTAGTGCAGGGACAGCGGAGCAAACCACAAGCCCCAGAGAATTCCTACCCCTTCCTTTGCAGAAAGCTGCAAAGTCTGCAGGGATTGATGTGGGATTAGCTGGTGTTTGTGCCACGCTGCCTACGTGTCCATGTGACTGTTCACTACAGCCCTGCTTGCAACAGTACCATCAGCTCCAAGCCAAGCTGCACAACACGAGTGACTTCTGAACTGTTGCTCTTCTGTGCTTTTCTTATGATAGAGAAAAAAATGTGGTAAAAGAACACAAAAGTAGATACTCTTCAATGCAACGTGCAGAGCTGGGGAGGTGCTGCCTTGCCCCTTGTCAAGGGCAGCTGCTGCCATCCTGTGGCACAATAAATACCTGCCAGCTGCTAGAAACATTTACATTTAATTCTAAACCCAAAATTAATGTATCAATAATGGCCTGCTGTTCATGTAGGCTTCACCAGCCACCGGGTTCTTTTTTGCCATGGACTGTTGTTGTGATCAAGTGTGGCAATATGAGGAACTTCACGGGGGTTGATATTTGACATTTCAGCTTTTCTTTTTGGCTATGCACAATGGAAACCTAACGTAAAAGTTGTGGGAAGAAAAGCTTCCTAAAAACAAGCAGGACACAGTCTTGCATTAGTGCTGAAGAACTGTAATACCCTGGCATTAAACAGGAACACAGTGATCATTTAAGAACAGTTTTAATACCAGGGACTGTAACAGTGTGAATGATCTCAGCTGGCTCTTCAGTGCTACAGAACTGGCCCAGTGAAACTTAAACCTGGTTTCAAATGAAAACTATGATTTATTGAAAAACCATCTTCCAAGACAACTTTTTCAGAACCAGCACAAGACCTGTTTCAGTACAGCATCAAAGGTCCCTAACAAGGAACTTTGTGGTTCAAGGGGTGTTTTTGAGGAAACATGTCAGTTTTTATCATCATTTACCTTTTCCTTGTCATACACTGCTCTAGAACAGGAGGTTTGCTCTGTAAACACCTGTATGACGTGGGCATTAAAAAAGCAGCAAGTGAAGTTTACAAAGAGTATGAGAGAAGTACAGAGCCTGGGAAAGCTTAGTCTGCCTAAAAATTAAGTGTGGGCTTTGCACAACTAAACCTATGTGTATGCAGGGATAAACACTGGAGGCAGTGTACATTTAAGTGTTGCTATCATGCTAAAGAACCAGTGGTAACATTCATTTCAACAGTATTTTTGTTTCATTAGTCAGGACTTGCTTAACTCTAAGAAATACAAGGCCAGACCAAGCCATATCTAGAGCAGCAGCAGTTCATGCAGAGCAATGACTTTTTTTAGTTAAATATGTTCCAGGGAAACAGTTCAGTTAGAAATGGATGTGGCATATGACAAAAACACACCTCTGAGGATTATGTGGCGTCTGTTTTGGGGATTATGGGAATGTTCTGTCCCCTCAGTCACCAGCACAAAAGTCACTCATCACAAGTGCACAAGGAGTCTGGTTTATCACTAAGCAGAGTCTGTTACAGGAGCAAGCAAATGACAACTGAAGTCCTTAGTCCAGTTTTTCCCTTACATAAACCTTTTGTTCACAGATCTTGAGGAAGTTGCCTTCAGCACAGAGGAGATGAAATATGGTGTCAAACAGCACAACAACTGTTCACTTCTGGCTTTCAGTTCCTTTAAGTGGCCTTGGGGCCAAGCACGTGCTGAGCATCACAGGTCCCAGGATTTCAGCACCATCACAAAGGTGTTTAATTACAGAGCTGCAGCTGGGAGCCTCAATTTAGAGTTTACAACACTCCTCACACCAAGCACTGGTGCTGACACCAGTGCACCACCAGTGTTCACCAGAGGAGCCACCCAATGCTGTAAACCAGTGCTGCATTAAGGACAACACTGGAACCCTTCTAGTCTTTGAATTAGAACATGTCTTCCCCTTCCATTAAAGAATTAATTTACAGAGCAAAGAACTTTGCTCAAGAAGGCTCTCACAGGAGGTGTGTTGTTAACCTCCACAGCAAATGTTTCTATTAATTCCATTGGAAAAGTGAGGGAGGAACCAAGTCTTTTTGACTTATTTTATTTTTCATTATATCTCATTTCCCATCTCTCCAACTCTCCTCTGTACTTGAAGCCAATTTTTTTTTCTGGGTAAAACTGAAGTCATATTACAGAAGCACTCCTGAGGAGAGGGCAAAGCTTGGTTTGCAACTAACTTAGGCCTAATTCAAAATTACTACAGGAACCTTCTTAGCCACAAGCTCCAAGGCAGACAACAGACCATCCCCCTGCTCCAGTTCACACACACCTTCGACTTCAGCAGAATCAAAGTGATGCCAGGAAGGAACTTGGACCATGAGTTTATAAAACTATTCTTTTACACAGTTGACTCCAGATGGTTCCCCACCTGGTATGGGGATAGTGTGATGTAAAACCTGATGATCCCATCCAACTGTAGTGAGCAAGGCATCATCTGAAGGGGACCAGGATAAGCCTTTTACAAAGTCTCGATGAGAACGGTTTCTGAACCTGGAAAACACCAACACTGCATTAGCCATGGAGCATCAAGAGTTTATGGGCCTGTGCAATTCCTAACTGCTAGTTATTTCTGGATGATGCTCTCCTATTTAGGAGTATTTTCACTTCCAGGTTGCCCAGAGAGGTTGTGGATTCCCCATGCCTGGAAATGTCCAAGGCCAGGTTGGACAGGGCTTGGAGCAACCTGGGCTAGGGGAAGGTGTCCCTGCCCATGGCAAGGGGTGGAATGAGACGATTTTTAAGGTCCCTTCCAACCCAAACCATTCTGTGATTCTATGGATAAATAATTGAGAAGACAGGAAGACAAAGAGCCACAAGAACAAGTATGTTCTGTCTGTACTTACACCTCTGAGAGGTCTGAGTCAAGAACAGCAACTGAACAGTCTTCACTGATGGAAGCCAGTAAGGGTGAACTAGAGGACAGAGATGAAACCATGGTTAGAACAAATACATACATTTTTAGGGATAAACTAGTGATTAAATTAGGGATTCTTAGTGATCCTGACCCAGGTACAGCGAATTAACAGACACAAAATCTTCATTGTGTGGCAGGTTGCCAGCACACTAAGCAAGAATATTTTATTAGTCAGAAAGTAAGTGATCCTTCTTTAATCAGAGGTGCCTGATTAATTACAAAAATTCCCACAGTGAGTGGGTCAGTAATTCTGAAACTGCCTAAGTGTTCTCATGGATATTCACATGTCAAAAGTGAGACATTATTTGCTTTATTCTCTGCTACAATCTTCCTGATAAAAAGACTACAATTAGGGTGTTTTTTGGGTTTACCCCCCAAAAATGATAAGGCTTTCAAGGGGATGCAGTCATGCATTCTCTACCAGTGCACCAGACTGTACCTGTGTGTGGAGAATGCAAACCCCGTGATGCTGCGGACGTGCACATTGGCACTGAGGGCAGAGTCAGGATTCTTTGTGTCTACTAGTGCAACTGTTCCACTTTCATCACCTTGAGAAGAGGGAGAATGAAGTTATTAGCAAAACTGTCCCTGTGAAAACAGGAGACCTTGAATTGCCTGGTGGAAGTGAAGATTCTTACCCAAAACAAAGATGTCACTTTTCTGTGGATGCCACATGACTGAGGTAGGGAGGTAGTTACAGGCACTGCAAACTGCAAGGAGAGAAACTGGGATGAGTGTGGAAAGAGTCAGTACAAAGACATTCCTACTCTACCTCATTTAGCACTGGTAGTGCACTAAGACAAGTATTTTAAGCTTATTGTGCTTCTGTGACAGTGTTAGACTTCTTGAGATTTTAACAGGCTTTTCTATGATCACATTACTACATTTGGAGTTAGGCAGAGAAGTCAGGCATAAAAGAATTTATTTCTTCCCACACAAACTCATGCATAAACACTGACTGTGTCCAGAGACATACCAATTCGGGTAGCTGGTTTAGGGCACCTGGTGTCCCAGAGTAAAGTTCTGTTGTCCTATAGATCCAAAGAGAATAAAGGGTTTTACAATGTCTTTGTGGCATAAACTCAGATTCACTGCAGAACTGCTGCTGACCTTCAGTCAAAACCACCCCCTCCCTCTTCCTTTGGGTTAAAATTATGCTGCCATTTACTGCCAGGGACAGTAGGACCTCCCAAAATTTGATACAGACCTATAGGAATCAGCTTGGTAAGCTGATTATCAACTTATCAAACTGGAACACTGACATAACCTAGGCATGCAGCTTGTAACACGAGGTGGTTTCTAAGTGCATTAAACTGCAAGTAACTAAACTACATCTCATTTTTATGGGATAGATTTAGAGAACAGAGTGAGCTTTACCTCAGCACAGGACAGGAACACAGTGTCCTTACCAGGACAGGAAGCCACACATGTCACTGCCGCGGCGTGAGCTACCAAAAGGACAAAAGGATAAAGAGCCTCAAAGATTGTATCCAACTTTCCTGCCTATTCCCAAGGATCACTGAAGGCACAGCAGTGTAACAAGGAACATTTTATGCCCAGACACACAGTAACTTCTATTCAGAAACAGCCAACTGCATCCTACCAAAGTGATGAGCTGCCAAATCCAACCAGAGCCGCAGGTCCCTGTGACACACCGGGGCTTGAGGGACCAAACAAAGTGTGATGGAAGAGGGCTTATAAAAAGGAGGAAAAGAACCTTTTCTAGGAGCAGACAGTGACAGGACAAGGGGCAATGGTTTCAAACTAACAGAGGGAAGTGTTAAGATGGGATATATGGAAGAAATTCTTGGCTGTGAGGGTGGGCAGGCCCTGGCACAGGTTGCCCAGAGAAGCTGTGGCTGCCCCAGCCCTGGAAGCGTCCAAGGCCAGGGCAGAGCAACCAGGGCTAGTGGAAGGCATGGAACTGGATGATCTTTAAGGTCCCTTTCCCCAAACCATTCTGTGATTCTAAAGTAAAGCATCTGCTGTGGCCAGAGATGATGAGACCACATCTCCAGAGATCACCCTCTCAAATGGACTGCTGTTCAAAACAAATATGAGGCAGGAGACAATAGGATCACATGCAGATAGAAGAAAGATTTCAGTGTAGAAGAAATACTCTAAATCACACTTCAGGGATGCAAGGCAAACTAAGCCTTACAGCGTTCATTCTGTGGGGAGAAATGAACAACAAACTAAGAAAAAAAGCTGTGGCAGAAACTTCACAGACTGGCAAACACGTGATCAGAGTCCTGAGTGTGGTCTGGCAACTGAGAGGTCACTGGTGATGCTGCAGAAGAAAGCTCAGCCTGCAGCACGTAGTAAGGGGCCAAGAGGAGCAGAGCAAGGGGAAGGTTTGGAACTCACCTCTGTAGGAGTGCAGCACTGTCTGCTCTGGGATGTCCCAGACCTTGACACTGTGGACAAGAGCAAGCAGTCAGCACCCAGCACCAGCCCTGGCACACAGACCCCAGGCTGGGGACACTCACCAGAAGTCCCTGCTCCCACTGACAGCCTGGGTGCTGCTGGCCAGGACCGACACTGACGTCGTGATGTCGTCGTGCTCGTATTTACAGAACTTGTTGACAATGAGAGTTTCATTCTCCTCCAGCTCCCACAGCTCCACAGCACCTGGGGGTGTAGGGGAACACCCACCTCAGTGAAAGGGTAAGGGATACCCATGGATGAGATGGGGTCGTCCACCTCAGAAAAGGGGAGGGGGTCACCCCCCTCTGTCAAGGGGAAGGTGACACCCAAGTCAATGAAAGGGAAAGGAGGGACACCTAGCTCAGTGGAAGAGAGGGGGGATGTCACCCATGTCAGTGAAGGTGGGGGCAGGTGGTCACCCACCTCAGAGTAGGGGAGAGGATCCCCCATACCTATGTGGAGGGGAAAGGGCAGGGGAGACCCTCCTGAGAGGAGGGAAAAGGTGGGGGACACCCAGCTCAGAGAAGGAGAGAGGGTCTCCTGCCTCTGTGGAAGAGAAGGGGGGACACCCAGGTCAGAGGAACAGAAAGGGGGGGACACCCAGGTCAGAGGAGCAGAAAGGGGGGGGGGGACACCCAGGTCAGAGGAGGGGAAGAGGGGGGACACCCAGGTCAGAGGAGCAGAAAGGGGGGGACACCCCCTCAGAGGGCAGAGGGGACTCCGGGGGTGGGACCCCCATTGCTTACCGGAGTCGGAGGCCACCAGGATGCCCCTGTCGGCCACCCAGCACAGGTCGGCGATGCCCGCCTCTGTCTGCACTCCGGCCGTGCAGAAGCCCTCGCTGGGGGCCCGCCGGGGGTCTGCGAACACCCACAGCGACCCGGCCCAGCAGCGCCCGTTCAGCCCGGAGGCGCCGAGCAGCAGGGCCCCGTCTGCGGGAGACACACCGAGAGAGCCGTGAGAGGGACCCGCCAGCGGGCTGCCCGTCCCCTCACACCGCCCTCAGGGCCCTCACCCGCCCCATCACCTGCGCGGTACCGCACGCGCTCCAGGTGCCGCTCCATGCAGGCGGGCGCGTTGGGCGGGATGTTCCACTCGGGGCCGGCAGTGGCGGAGGGGGTCGGCTCGCCATCCACGGGGGCCGCCGGAGCCGCCGCGTCCCCCGAGGGGCCCGCGGGGAGCTGCGGGAGCGGCGGCTCCTCCATGGCGGGAGCGGCGGGAGCGGCGCCCCACACGTGTCTCCTCCCGCCGCCGCCGCCTGCTCTCGCGAGAGTTCGCGCCCCATCCCCATCCCCGCCCATTGTAGCCCGGCCTCCCCCGCGCAACTCTCGCGAGAGCTCCGCCGCCATCTCAGCGCTGAGGCGGCCGGGCGGTCACCGGGACGAGGGGTCGCGTCCCGCCGCTCCTCCCACTGCATTCCCGCTGTGTTCCCGCTGCTCCCCGCTCCCGGAATGCTCTCCCGCCTCGTCCTCCGCGCCGGTGAGCCCCGAGGGGTGGCGGGAGGGCACCGGGGGGGTGTTTGTGCTGCGCTGGCCGCGCTCTGCCCTGACGCGCTCTCTGCCCTCTTGTCCCCTCAGCCCCCGCCGCGCTGAGGGCGCTGCCCCCGCCGCCCCTGGCCGTGGGGTGAGTACTGCGGGAAACCGGCTTAAACGACGTTGTTGGGGGGTTTTGTCTTTGCTTTCTTCATTGGCGGTGTGGGAGTGTAAAACAGGGACGGTGGGAAGGGACCTCTGGAGGTTATTTGGTCCCACCCCCTTCCTGGAAGGAGGTGCGTCCAATAAATGGCAACTTCATCGAATTGGGTTGGGAGGGACTTTAAATCTCAACCACATGGGCAGGGACAGCTTCCACTAGCCCAGGTTGCTCCAAGCCCTGTCCAGTCTGGCCTTGGGCACTTCCAGGGATGGGACAGCCACAGCTTCTCTGGCCAACCTATTCCACTGCTTCACCCATTATCTACTTAATTGGAAAAGTGCTTGGGCCTCATTTGAGGGTGGTTTTGGGGGTTATTCGTGGCTATTTTATTTTAATAAGGCTCCTAATTGAAGCTTTTTCTGTTGTTTGTAGTGTGTTGCACGCCACAAGACAACTGCACACAACTCAGCAGAGTTTGGCTCCTTTGCCACCTTTGCCTGAGAAAGGAGGAGAAGTTCGTCATGGTTTGATCCCTGAGGAATTTTTCCAGTTTCTCTACCCTAAAACAGGAGTTACAGGTTAATATAGGCTATCTTAGTATTTACTGAGACAGGCTTTTACTTTTCTACATTACTTTTACCATTTTTAATTGTGCTTATGTAGTTCTGTCCAGCAGTTCTGGCTGCTGAAAAGGCAAAATTATAGTGAAAATTAGGTTTTTTGCATGTGAAGGTTGTGAAAGAACAAGCCAATTCAGCACTCCTGGCTCTGAAGTTAGGCACCCATGCTTTAAATAAAGGCTAAAAGGATACCACAAGCTTGATTTTGTAGGAAAATTTAGTTGCCTGTTGGTGCTCAAAACATTTGAACAGGGATTTTTGCCTGTTTCTGAATGAGCAGAAGCAACAGTGACATGTGCAAGTTGCTTCCATTTCTGGTGAGATTCCTCATGCCACCTTTCCCTGGGTGGAACTGTGACTTTGCTCTTTGCCCTGGAAGAGGAGAATACTTTCTGATCTTCTTGTAAGCCTTCGACTAGCTCCCTCTTAGGTATTTGAATTTATTGAGCCTCTTCATGCTTTTTACAAATAATGCTGATTTATTTGTTCTTTAGGGCCCTACATGCTGGGAACTGGCCTCGTGCTTTACCTTCTTTCCAAGGAAATCTATGTCATTAACCATGAGACAGTGGCAGCTGCCTGTATCTTGTCAGTCATCATTTATGGCATCAAGAGGTTCGGGGCTGATGTAGCAGCTTTTGCTGACAAACTTAATGAGGTAACGAAAGAAACCCTAACCTGTCCTTGCAGTAGTTAATAAGGAATGATTTTGTTAAAGTATAAATGGCTTCAAACTGGCAGAGGGCAGGGATGGGTGGATATTGGGAAGAAATTGTTCCCTGTGAGGGTGGGCAGGCCCTGGCACAGGTTGGGCAGAGAAGCTGTGGCTGCCC
>JAWWTY010000072.1:1859010-1887974 GCA_035222235.1 Margarornis squamiger
GCCCCATCCCTGGGAGTGTCCAAGGCCAGGTTGGACAGGGCTTGGAGCAACCTGGGCTACTGGAAGGTGTCCCTGCCCATGGCAGAGGGGTGGAAGTGGATAATCTTTAAGGTTCCATCCAGGCCAAGCCATTCCATAATTGTGTCACTTCTGCTCCAGAACATGTTCTGCTTCTGCTTTGTGTTCTTGCCAAACATTAATTAACCTTCTGATTTCATTTTGTGTGTCCAGAACAACGTTGCAATGCTGCTGGAAGCCAACTACCGGGAAAGGCTCATGATGGTGTACAACGAGGTGAAGAAGAGGCTGGACTACCAAGTGGCCATGCAGACCCTAAAGCGGCAGAAGGAACAGGATCACATGATTCAGTGGGTGGAGAAGAACGTTGTTCAGAGCATCACACCCCAACAGGTACCTGCTGTTTTTTATCTGCTTTACATTTTAGTCTGTACAAAGATTTGCTCTTCAGGGATTCTGGTTTAAGCCAGGAGATGAGGGGTGTCCTTGGGTGACTTCCAAATGTGGCTGCAGCACATTCCTCCTGCTGAGTAAGAGCTAATGAGCCCAGTTGCTGGGTACCAAGTGCTTGTGTTGCTGGTGATTTAAACTAGAATTGTGTGTAGCATTTGTTGCTGTGGCTGCCCCATCCCTGGAAGTGTCCAAGGCCAGCTTAGACAGAGCTTGGAGCAGCATGGTCTAGTGGAAGGTGTCCTTGCCCATGGCAGGGGGTGGAATGGGATGAGCTCTAAAAGTCCCTCTGAATCCAAACTATTCTGGGATTCCATGATTTCCATTCCTGCTTTAATGCAGGTCTTTGTTTGGATGTAATCTGACTTTATGATCTATAATTACACCCCTTTAAATCTATAACTCATGGGTCTAAAAAGGATTATCTAAATGCACTAAAAAGTGTTTTTTGCTGATTGAAATGTCTTCTGAAAGCTGTTTTCCTCTCTCTTGCAGCAAAAGGAGAGCATTGCCAAGTGCATCATGGACCTGAAGGCGCTCTCGAAGGGCGCACACGCATCGCTGTGACCTTGTCTGATCCCACTGACATGTCTCAATACTTACTGGTGGAAACTCTTATGGTTCTAAACTATCATTAAACAAACAAAAACCAACCTCTCTGCTGTTTCATTAGCAACAGTCTTTGCCTTCCTGTGTTTGAAGTCGCTCCATGGGTCGCAGCAACCACTACAGTTGGTTTATAGTGGGGGATTAGTTGCAACTGCAGTGTGTGTGATCTTGTTGGGTTCCTTGTTTGGTCATGAACACTTCCAGAGATAAGAGACAGAAATTCAGAGAAAAATTCTAGTGCTCAAACTGATCACTTGGGGTAAAATTCTCTGTGATAACAACCTACAGATACCTGCTGTCACTGCAAACATGTTTAAAATCACAGTGATTTGTGCTGCCAGTGACCTGGTCCCGGACTTGGAGGAGCTCTGAATGAATGTCCTTGTTTTCAAAATGAGCTGAAAATGCCCATTTCACAACAAAGCTTTATGTAGTGATGCAAGTTGTCTTGGTTCTGGGAAAACAGTGATCTGGCAGGAAACACATCAAGAGCTACCAGAAAACTTGGCTGCAACTGAGCTTGTCAGTGTTAAGTTTAAAACAGGGAAATGGACAAGTTTACTCAAGAGGGTGGGATTTTTCTGGATTTTCGTAGGAAAAAAATACTGCTTTTTTTTTTTCTTGTGTGTGAAGAAAAATAATTTCATGTGTATTATGATAATAGAATCAGCCTCTCCATTTTCTTTTCATAGGAAACTTTCTTGCAGGGTTTTGTTAAATATCCCAGCTGAGCAAAGCACTGACCTGTACAAATTCATCCTTTGGGTGCTGGGAAGTGATTTATTTAGGACATGAACAGAAGTGAGCAGAGTGGGGTGTGCCTAATACCCAGTTCTTTATGAATTGGTGCAAGTTTCAGTGCAGCTTTCTACACTTTTCAATACAACAGCACTAAAAAGGTGGTGTTCAGGGGTACAAACCTTACTTTAAGCCAGCCTAAGCTGAACGTGCCTTTTTTTAGATCAACTGTTCCAGAGAATGCAGGTGCGGAGTTTCCTGTTTTGTGATCATTTAAATAAGAAAAGTGAAGTTGCTCAACTTCCACATTTTTGTAACCCCACGTCTCAATGACATTGGAGCTTTTCACTGGTGTGACACATTCTTTTCAAAAAGCAAGTGGTTAAACTCGTGTGCTGACACTCCAGGAGTTTTCCACCAGCACTTCCATGGTGGGAGGTAAGATGGAGCTGTACCATTTCTTGTTCCTTTTATTGCTGCAAACACCACTCCCTGCAAGGCTTGGGGTGGGAAACTGGGAGCTCTTCGTGGTTTGACTCCTCTGGAACATGGGCAACAATGGGATGTAGGAGGAAAAGTGGCAACAGCAGAGAACAGGGCGTTTATTTTCATGTGATTTTTTCCATGTTATTCACAACATGCATTTTGCAAACCATATGGTGAGAAATACCAGGGTAAGGATTTTGTAGTAGACCAATAATCCCTGTCTTTTATCCCAGTCTTCAAGATTCCACCCCCAGACCCGAGAAAAATGTTACCATTCCTGCCTTGGTGGGAAAAGTCAATTTAACTTGAGAAAGGAAAACATCAAGGGGGGAATTTTTCAAAGCTGCTGATTATGAAAATGTTCATGAAGTGCATTGGGTTTTAGCTGTTGCAGAAAATAATCCTGTGGTTGCTTTTTAATTCCTAGATATCCTTAATTTTTGGGGGAAGCAGGCAATGTGCCCACCATGGCGTAGTGACCATGTGTGCAGGAACAAGACACTGGGAAGCAGGATTGATGCTGAGGAACTGCTGGGTTGGTGTGGCTTTGTGCCACTTTTATAAGATTTCTAAAAAATGGACAAAAACTATATCAAGTCTTTAAGTTAAAAGAGGGTGACAGGTTGGTTTTGCTCTTGTTCATATGTATATGTATATAAATATAACTTTTTTCTGTCTCCTCCTTTCAGCTTCTCTTCCTGTCCATTAGTGCTTGGAGAGAATGGGAAGCGGTTTCTCCAAACAAGCTTCAGGTATTTTATTTTAAAAGCAATTTTCTTAGCTGCAGAGTTCTTCAGTAAGCTGATGTCCTCACCCAAGGGCTGCTGTGGGGGTGGCTTAGCAGATGTGTGGAAGAACTGCATGGCTGCCAAAGTAATGATATGAACTACTCAGTTTTCCTGTCTGCTGGTTCCACTTTCAGCCCTCTGACAGAGAAGTGTTATACATAAAATAACCCCGCCTTGTACAGCCACATGCCTGAATGCAGTTCTTGTTGCTTGTAATGCTACTGGAGAAATTTAGATATTTTAAAACAAGTTTTTGATTATCTTTTTTCTATTCCAGTTACACAAATTTCCACTACTCCCACTGTCCCCACCACCGTCCCCACCACCGTCCACGCCACCCTCCACACCACTGCACCTGACTTAGAAGCTCCAGAAGTGAAATGCTGGATTGAAAAGTAAATGTTTCACCTTTATTTCCTGAATCCCAGCCCAGAGTTGCCTGAGACTGCAGCCTCCTTCTGCAAGGGAGGGCTTAGCTGTCATATATTCAATGTCCTGGGGTTTTAAAAAGTGCATTGGAATTTCCTAGTCTGTGCACTAGTGATGCTTACTGCAGATATACAACTTTTAACCTCATAGGTTTGGGGATAAATGTGTTACACTCCATAAAGTCTGGTGAATTTGAGCACTTCCAGTGCTCCAACACCTCTGCTAAAACTGAGGATTCTGACAATTTCCTGTGTATCAACAGCCATGAAATACTGTACATGTCACTGGCCTTCGTCTCTGGGATTCTCCTGACTGTCCTGGTCTTTGCAATCATCTACCTCTCCAGGAAAAGTAAGTGGCACAGTCGAGGAAATAACAATGATAACTACAGAAGTTACTTTGAAATTTCAAATTGTATCTGCCTTGAAAAACTCATGTGTTCATGAACAGGTCATTCCTTCCAGTAGCTCCTCAGGGTCTGTTTTCATGGGAGAATTAACTTGACCACTGATGAGTTGAGGTTTTTTTCTCATCCTGGCTCTGGCCAGACTAAATTCCTCAGTCCCTTTAACCCTGGTCACTTCCAGCTGGTGGGCAGGGACTTGGTAGCCCAAACTGCCCACTTTGCAGTGGCACATTTTACAAGTTAGGTTTCTGCCACCCACTGTTGAGCCTCTCCACACACAGCTGAGACTGGTATCCCTCTCCTTCCTAGATTACAAGAAATCCCACCAAAATTTACAAGAGGAAGTTTTCTTCCAGGAAGCACCTGAGGAATATGCCAGGAACACCCAGGTAAAGGGCACAACTGTTAGATTTCTAACACTTGAAGCAGAGATTTTGCATTCTTGACAGGGTGGTAAATATTAATTTGGGGGTGGGAGGGAGACAAGTCACTTGTGAGACTTGAGTGTTAGTCAGCTGTTCTTTTGACTGAGGAAAAGGGCTCTCTTTGGGCATCCAAGGCTTCAGCCTGTGTTTGGAGTAGTCCAGGGAGTTACTTTAGGTACAGCAGGAGGAAAGATGATGCTCCTCTGTTATCACAGAGATGAAATGCCATGTGTATTTCAAGGGTTCTGGAGCTTAACTAAATCTCTGATTAGGCAGGTTAGGAGAAATCTTTTTCAAAAGGCAAACATTTCTGTGGTTTGCCTTTGTGATATTAGTTCTTTGGAAGCCCCTAAAGGAGACTTGACCCAGGATCCTGAGCTAGACTAACCACTGGGATGAACCAACATAGTGTATATTAATTTCCCATGTGCAGACTCAGACTCTTGATGGTGTGTGGTGCTGAGGGTAAATTAAAAGTGCTAAATTTCTGCTGACATGCAGTTCTTGAACACTGTAATGTTTGTGGCTTCTTTCACACCCTCAGAATGAGATTACCTACAGCACTCTGGTCTTCCAGCGGAGTCAGACAACACTGGCTGTGTGATGATGAAGTTCCAAGAGAAATAAAAATGTTTCCACTTTCTGAACATCCAAAGGCACCAGAATGTTACACCAAGGCCTGCAGTGCTCTGAGAATGCCAGCACTGCCATCTGCAACACCAGCTCTTTTTATAGTTGTAGGGGGGAAATTAAGGTCTCCTGTTCCAAGTTGCTTGCCAAAGGTTGTGGGCAAATTGAGGGTTTTTTAATACAGTATTTCCTCATCTGTAGAAATCTCCCTGCACTTGTAAAGTTTCCGTTTGGGTGAGCTACCAAAGAGAATTGAGAAATGAAAATGCTTCTCTGCATCTATCCATGTCTGTGCCCTTGTGTTTCCCTTTTCTGTCACCAGCTATAGCACTTTGCATATTTTTTTTTTTTTGATTGCCAAGTGCTCTGGTCAGTTATTTTCTGTTTTTGGAGTGATGATAATGAGATGTTTGTGTACAAATGTCTGCTTCCTGATCGGGCCCCATAAAAGAAATGCACAATCACAGTGTGACAGTGAAACATCTCTGGAAATGCTCAGTCATGTGTTGTTGCCCACAATGTTCTAAATACATTGTAAAAAGTTAAGAATCACCCTTTTGTCATAACTGGGGATTAAGTTAGCACGAGTGGCTGTGTTTTAGCAGCCACAGAGAAGGTTCCCTGCACATTCCCACGGGGGGGAGGTTTGTTGTCCCAGGGAGCACAGGGATGTTGCTCAAGGCTGAATGGCAGCAAAGTTTCCTGCTGGCTCAGAAGCATCCTTGTTTGTGATCCCCAGAGAGTGCCAGATTCTTGCAGGTGTTTCTCTCCCCCTGAAAACGCTGATATTTGCTGCTCAAACACCTCTCTAGAGGGATGTCTGGAGCAGGATAAATGTCTTCCAAACTCCCCTGTGCTGCGGCTGAAACATCTGAGAGGCTGGATGTGCCACCTGATGGCAGCACCAACCCGTGGATGGGCACTGAGTTTAATTCCACTTAAACTGAACCCTTCTGTGTTCTGAAATTTGCTGTGTGGTGTCGTGGGTGAGGCCACAGACTGTTCCACGCTACAGCTTGTCGTCTTTGCTTTGCCATTATCTGCTCTCCTGTCAGTCATGGCAGTTTCTTCAAGTTCTATTTAATAGAGAAAATGCCGTATTACTGCTTAGCGTTTTTAGCTGTGAAGAGGTTCATAAGGGATGGTTGTGGTTTGGGCACAGTATTTTTAAATTTAATTTAATTTTTCTTTACAGTTGCTAAATGTTATTCTGCTGCCTGGCAGCGAGTGAGAAATAAGGTCTGAAGATTTACCTGCCTTGAACAAATGTGACTTCCCCATGGCAGTAAGTTAGAAATGCAAGGGAAGGTGGCTCACCACAGGCTTCCCCCTCCTCGAGCCCAGCTCTAGGATGTTGGGGTTTCATGCAGATGTTTCCTCACCATGAACTGTGCTGAGAGTCAGCACAACCATTTCATATACGTTGTGAAGCACTGCCAACCACAGCACAGCGATTGTGTGTGTGTACCTGGAGGGCTGAGTGTGCTTTTGTCTCCCTAAGGACAAGCTTTCACAACAGGAATGTGCCTGAGTGTGGAGAAGTCCAATGTAAATTGTCCAGCTCTGTGAGGGTGAGTGGAAACAGCTCATGGGTTAAATGGTGCTGTGAAGGATGCATGGACAGCAGTGGCCCATGATATTCCCTGGCATTTTGGAGATGACATCTGGTTGCAGTCTGCCATGAATTTGATGCAGTGTTGCTCCCTCTTTTCTCAGTTTATCAAAACCACATTGGCCAAGTTTCCCTGTGCTTCGTTCTAATGAATAATTTCCTGCTCTTTAGGTGGGACTTGTTTTTCTGCTGAAGGCAATCAGTTCCATCAACGTTCATTAGAGATCATGTACCAAATCCTGATGTACTTGTGCAGTGGCTTCCTTTGGCTTGTTCATATATAGGATTGAATTGTGTAATGGGGCAGAGCTTTGGCCTGGGACAAGGGTTACATCAGATAAGAAATGAGATGTCTGATCTCAGCTAAAGGAACAGATGCCAGCGCTCTCTAAGATAAGTAACAGAATCATGCCCTCCCTTTTCTGCTTTGTCTGGACTACTTTTATTATTTAAAGACAGACAAAAAATTAGCCTGGCCTTTAATGACCTATTTACAGTTTGACCCATGTTCCCTAAAAACAGGCTGTGTCAGCTGTGGTGTAATAATTAGTGCAATTTCTGTGCCATCCTAGGCAGGACACCAACTGGAACTGTGCAGGCTGGTTTTTTGATTGTCATGAGAGAATTCAGTAGACTGAATCAATATAAAATCCATCTAATATTTTTTATTATTCACGAAAATGTGACAGCACAAGTTGACCAGACTCAAGTTTAGTCTAAATGGACAGAGAAGACAAAGGCTGTGAGAACAGTCAGTGAGGCTGTGAGCTGCTGGGTTACAAAGAACACATTTTTCCTATTTTTCAGTGGACTCAACCAGTCCTTATGTAAAAAAAACCCCTAACACTAGACAACATTTCCTTCTGTATTTTGAAATGATATAATACAAAGACATATATACACATACAGCTTTAGGGTAACCTTCAGATCTACATGATGCTACATTTTCCCATGTGTTTCTTAGCAAAGCCAGGTGGTTTATCAATGTTCTGGAATATAGTGGCAGGTTCAGGCTTTATTTATGACTGTGGGTCTGTTGTTTGCTCTGTGAGAGCTGGGTCTGGTTTTTTGCACAGGATATAGGTCCTTAAAATGAAAAGGTATGTGGTTTTGAACTTCTTTATCCTGCAGGCATAGACAATGGGGTTCATAGCAGAATTGGCATGAGATAACAGGATTACCAAGTACATCAAATACGTGGGGATCTGAGTCTCAGGGTAAAAATAGGAAATGCAGTTGATAATGCACAGAGGCAACCAGGATATTGCAAACAGGAAGAGAACAAGTGCAAGGGACTTGGCTGTCTTGAACTCCTGCCCATAAAAACCTCCAACACCTCTCATACTGGTCAGACCATGCCCCAGCTTTGTCCTGATGATGTGGAAGATTTCAGCATACAGAGCACACATGATGAGCAAGGGGAAGAGGGTGCATGTGAGGAAGCCAAAATATACCATATAATCCATTCTCATCACAGACATGAATCGACACCTGAGGAAGTCGGAGTTTCTTGACTTGTGCCAGCCAAACATGGGGATGAGCCCCACCAGCAGGGACACAGACCAGCACAGCCCCAGTGCCCACCAAACTCTTCTTTCTGAAGTGATTTTTTTATACCTGTCAGGGAAGAAAACCCAGGCTGTGTTAAAGAGAAGCGTTTGAAACAGTTAGGGATGGTTTCAAGAGCTCACGTGCTCAGATACTAAAAGGTCATCATCAGAAAATGGAGCATTAGTTTTTTGTTTTATTTTTTAATGGGGAAACCAAATCTTATCTTGAGACAAGACCCAACAGTTACTTTGCAGTGTCAGTGAGAATTGTGCTTAACTTCCCTGTTTCTGGTTGGATGTTTTTATCTCTTTTATTTTTTTCTTTCACTATGATCTTAGTGCTCCTCCAAGATAGTTTTCCTGCTATTTGCAGTTCTGTCTTGTTTCTCAGCTTTCTTAGTTGTACCTTCCTCTTTATATTTGGCATATCAAATGTTTTTTTTTTACTTCAATTTCATAGGTCCTTTCACATAAAAACATACTATTTTTTTGATGCTTGAGATTACACTTTGCATTTTTATTTTAGGTATTTTTCCATTTAAATATAAACAGTGAACGACTTAAGTTAACCCTTAGTAAGTTTGTTACGACTTTTGTGTTTTCAGCAAACACTAAAAGGAATTTTATTTAAAAGACCTGCCTCAGAAACCCAAAGAAACTTCTAGCACATTCAGCATCCTGCCCAGGATGAAGAATTTAACAGTTCACCCAGAGACTCATCCTGTGGCCAAGCTCTTGTCAGTGACAGCACCGAGCTATTGACCCTTCATGAGCACCCCGGAGGTCTCTCTGTGCTGCACCAGCTGCAGAGAGGGGTCCCTGCTCCACAAAGCTCAGCTCAGCGGGGCTTTTGGGCACAAATAGCCACTTATTTGTTAGAGAAGGGCCAAGCTGAGGAGGTGGCACCCGTGGGGCACAGACTGGGCAGGAGCAGAGGAGCAGCACTCACCTGGTGGGCAGCTTCACTCGCAGGTACCTGTCGATGGCGATGGCCAGGAGGGAGAGGATGGAGGCGGTGGTGAAGATCACCATCAGGCAGCAGAGGAAGAGGCAGCTGTAGAAGTGCACGGTGATGCCCAGGCTCACCACGATGGCCAGGGGCACGACAAGGATCCCCACGGCGATATCGGCCAGCGCCAGGGACACGATGAAGTACAGTGTCATGTTCTGGAAGGTCGAGCTCACCTTCGCCACCCAGATCACCAGGATGTTGCCCACAGTGGCAAGTAAAGCCACCAAGCACTCGGTGCCGATGTAAATCCCATCCAGGCTGCTCAGGCTGTCGTTTGGCATGATGCTGCTCCTGCCCTGGCTTGAGCTGCAGGAAGAGACACGGGCATCGATGACCCTGTGTGGGATCTGCCTTCAGTTGTTCCAGTGACTTCAATGTGTAAACTTCTTCGAGTATTTCATGTCATCCACGCTCGGGAGGTGAATTAGGTGTCGCCTTCCCACAGAGCTGCAAACACCTCAGCATCCAGGAACTGCTCCCCTCTCTGGAGACATCTCCTGAAGCCACAGCCTCGTGTCAGTGAAGGGCTTTGGAAGGCTATTTTGGAGGAAAAAACAGAGAAGCTTCCACACTCCTTAGCAGCAATTAATAAGCAAATATTTTAACTGCTTCCTCTTTCAAGCCGCAGTGTTAGAAGTCAGAGAATGTCAACCACAGCTGACTGCAAAGCTGCCACTTATCACTTGAGATAATCTCTCTGCAGTCACTGTGGCAAATAAGGCAGCTCAGGGGAGGTTCAAGAGCATTGCATTAAATTCCAATACCTGATTTAATTCAGGGTGTACCAGTCCAGTTAAGGCCTTGAGGTGGCTGAAAAACACTTTTATTTGGACCTTTCTCAGCCTGACAAGAACACTCATAACATGGGTGGTCTTTCCAGTGAGAGCTCTGGTTTCTGCTGGAAATCAGTATGACAACCAAGCTTGTCATGTTCAGGGAGTGCCATACATTCCTGTGCCTGGTTTGTGGAAGGTGGAGAAACTGAGGGAAGGTGTGGGAAGTGATGGGAAGCAGCAGGGAGAGGGTGTGAAAGTTGTGATGTGCAGGGAGCCCAGCAGTCGTGGTGCCCCACTCCTCGATTTGGGTCTGCAGCGAAAGAGCTGCTCCCATTTCAGATGGAACTGAGGAAAAGGGGCAACAGGAGCTCACTGCCATGAGCTGTACAGTGACCTGGCTCTTGGGCCAGCAGGGTGTTTTGGTGGAATAACTGCTGGGAACATGGGGAGCTGTGTGTGGACAGTCCCAGCCTGCAACTGACCTTGGCTCTGCTGCAAAAATCGGAATGAGGAACCCAGCACATGCAGGCAGATGAGGGAGGAGCTGGTTTCTGACCTGGATGGTGGAGATAAAAAGAGAAGTCCGCATATTATTTCTTAATTTTGGATGTAAATGTCCTCAAATGTCCAAAATCTCAGTGGGCAGTGTGGATGTGGTCTGTATCGGGACAGAGTCTGTGATTGTGGTGGCTGAGGAACTGGTTGGGTGGTCACATCCAGAGGGAGACAGCGATGGCTCAGTGTCCTGATGGACATCAGTGGCAAGTGGTGTCCCTCAGGGGTTTGTACTGGGACCAGGATTGTTTAGTGCCTTCACTGATGACAGACAAAGAGATTTAGTGCTGGACATGGCAGAGAAGCTATAAGGAAAGGCTTGTTGATCAAGGTGTAAAGACAGAGAGAGGTCACTGGCCATTACCAGGATGGGCCAAACAGCCTCAGGGAAAAATTAATTACCAATCAGATGAGAGTAGGATAACGAGAAATCCAACCAAACTGTCGGGGCAGAAGCTGGCAGCAGAGTGTTCCCCATCTGAGAATGCTCTGACCCAGCTCGACAGGGCAGCAGCACCCACTGGTGGAAGGGAGCTTTGGGGTGGGAGGAATTGAGCAGCTTCTGTGCCAGGTGGTGTTGGCACCAGTCCTGAGATTTAGTAGCCCTGGATCTGCCCCTCCCTTTTCCTTCAGAGGAAGGTGCTTTCCCATGGGGACACTGTCCCTGAGGGCAATGGCACCGACCCCAGCTGAGCTGCACCCACCTGGCTGGGGCTGAATTGGGCTGTTTCCACCCAGCACCCCCAATTCCTGTTCCCAGGTTCCTGCACAAGGTGCACTGATATTCTTCAGATGTTTCCTCCCCCAGGCAGCATCTGTTTCCTGTCCTAACTATGACAGAACCACGGTGCTGGGCTGCTGTGACTCCTCTGTCACCAAAGGAGGATGAGCCTTTGCCCTTCCCCTCTCCCTGCCCCACCTCAGCACAGCTTTCCCTCAGCCCTGGGGTGCTTCATCCTTCCTTCCATGGGTGCCAAGCTCTTCTCCCACCGCCCTCCTTCAGCCCCACTCAGGAAACACTGGCCTGGAGGTTTTTCCAGCTTGCAAAGTGATTAAGCACTCCCTGCACAGAGGAGCCAAATGAGGCCAGAGCGTGGGATCAGGGAGCGTTTTGCCGTGGAAATCAGCTCTGCCCTTCCCTTCTTGCTCTTTACTTACAGGCATCCCACCCCAGATCCTGACTGGAGGGCTCCCTCCCCTGCTTCCCTGCCCAGTGGTTCTCCATAAGCCTGCCCTGTGCTCCCGCTGGGAGGCTTAGGGAAGCATATGCCAGTAAAGCTGGCAGCAGGAGGGACTGTGGGTAAGAAGGATCAGGCTCAGCAGCGTGGGGAGCCAGGATTCATTTCTCCATTCCTCCATGGCATCAGGTGGGCATCAGCCATGGAGCAAAGGCAGAGGGTCTGCCCTGGACAAGTGGGAGGATGCTGCTGAGGGGGATGATGCCATTCTTCATCAGCCCCTCGGTTCATGGCTGGGAACTCCAGGACTCAGCTTCTCCCAACCCATTCCTGTCACCCAGGACAGCTCAGTCCTTCCCCCATGGCTGCATTGCTGTCAAAAGCTGTACTTCTGAGCTGTGTCCAGATGTGTGACCCACCCTAAGTGGAAGGAACTTTGTTCCCCAATAGCTTTTACTCCCATTCTTGCTGTGTGGCATCCAGCCGGCTCTCCCATCCCCTGCTCTGCCTGCCCAGGCTGCATCCCAAGAGATTTTTGGGTTTGCTGCCACCCCAACCTGCCTGGCTGTGAGCAGGGCTGCAGCTGGAGTAAGGTTGTGAGCCAGCAATTTAAGGCTTTGGTTTAGATTAGGATTCAAAGGTGTATTTTTAGCTGTTATTTAGCTGAGGTGGCAGTGCCTGTGGAGAAGGAGGCTCGAGGAGGAGCCCAGGCCGGGCAAGTCGGGATGAGAATTGAGTGATTCCTGTGTGATACAACCCAGGGGTGTTGTAGTGAGATGGGGTTAAACAGCATTTCACATCCTGATCTCTGAGCACTTGATGGTTTTGCCATTTAAAGGCCGTACTCAGCTTGCTGGATTCTTGGATGGCTCCAGCAAAAGGCTTCCAACTATTCCCCAAGGATCCTCCTACATCCTGGTGAGATAAGGATCAGGAAGGGAAGGTCTCTCTGCAATCTCAGCTGTGGCTTTGAGCACAGATTCCCTTTTCACTTCGGGGGTGGAGGGGAGGAGAACAAATTTGATAGAAAAGAAATTATTTCTAAGTGACACACAGAAGAAAAAAAATCCCACAACAATGATCTTATGGTGTGAGTCAACAGCAGCCACGACTGCCTTTGTTCTGGTGGGGCTGTATAACACTGGCAGGGAAGAGAAGGCAGCCTCCTTGAAGGCAAATTCCTTGGAGTGCCTTGCCTGGGACCCCAGTCAGGGTTTGAGGGTCCTGGTTGCCCCCCAAGCCTGTGCTCACAGTGTCAGAGTGCCCCAGCCACAGCTGCCCTCATTGCTTTGAGGCATCAACATCCCACACCTCATTCCTCTTTCCTTACATGCCAGCAGCTCCTGCTCTTGTGCCAGGAGGTGTGGAGGAGGCTTTTTTTTCTGGGACTTTAAAATTTTATCTTTATAGGGGGAAAAAAAAGGCAACTCATAAACCAAGAGGTTGTGTGTGGTGAGGACTGTCCTGGCTCTTCCCTGCCTGGGAAGGAAGTAAAAGCAAAGCAGAGAGGATGTGACTGTGGAGCGGGATCACATCTGGTGTGACAGAGTGATTGTGGCCAGGCCAGAATGAGAGGCTGGAGCCTGGCATGGGTGATGAATGTTGTGTCACTCTGTGTCTTAGTTTCCCCCTCCATGGCAGGAGGAGGGTCAGTCTGGTCTTGACAGAGCTGGGAAGGGCTGGACAGGAGCAGGGCCCTTTTGGTTTCCCCCTGAGATTCCCCATTTGGGATTGTTTCACCTGCCCCTGCATGTGCAGGCACAGTGATGTTTGAAAACTGCTGTCAGTACTTCTCACAGATGGGAAAACCTGAGGAAACCTCTCCCCTGGCACAGGCACAGCTGTGCTGAAAGGCAAAGTTCACTGCCCTTAGAAATGCAGATTTGGTTCCAAAGATGATTTCAACCACTGTCAAGAGCAAATTGTCAGCGGAGAATCAGATCTGGAAAGCTCTTCTTCCCTTCCACATCCCGTTCCCTGTGCTTGAACTGTGCTGGAAATCGGATTCTCCTGGTGACTCACCAGCGTGTTTGCAACAGCCAGAGAAGGTGCAAAAGCCTATTTGCTGCTGAGTGCTCTCCAGTGCAACAGCAGGGCAGAGCCTCAGCCTTGGCTGGTCCTGAAAAGTTATTTAAAGCAGAGCAGGGAGTGTGTGGAGTGCTGAGCTGGGTCAGCACCGCGAGGGCTGGAGCTGGCAGATGGTGCTGCGAGATGTGACGGTGTCTGGTGGTGGATGGAGCCCCCAGACTCTGCTCCCATGGCTCCCTGACCCTCGGCATCTCTGCCCCAAACCCTGCAGCACCAGCACATGCAGCCCATGACACGTGTGACCCCAGCCCCTGGGACAGCCTGAGCCCACGGGCTCACAGTGAGAGACGTCAGGGTGGAAATAAAGCGTTAATGCCACGAGGACCACGGGTAAACTGCACGGCTGGCATTCCCTCAGGATTTGAATCCCTTTGAGACAGCAGTCTGTGGCTTTGCCTGGTTTCTCAAGCAGCACGTGTGGTGACCTCAGCATTCCCAGCAGGGACAGCCCATCCCTCCTCTGGGAGTGGGACAGCCCAGGGCACTGAGCACACCCTGGCAGCCTGAGGATGCCAGCAAACCTGGCCCCAAACTCTCTTCTAGCTCAGCAGGGCGACTGCCAGGAGTGGGTTTCACCTCTCAGCTCCTGCCCCGCAGCTGCCTTTGGAAGAGCTTTGCTCCTTTTAAGTCCAAGGGCCCAGTAAAGCTCCCTGCAGCAGCTGTCTCCATGTATGGGGATGGCATCCCTTCCTGGGATGGCATCCCTTCCCGGGAGGCTGCTCACCAGCTGCCTGGCTGTTCTCTGTGGGCACAGCCACACATTTACACTGCCCTGAGATGCTGCTCCGGAGCTGAAACCTGCGCCCAGCAAACAGCGAGAACTGGCGCGACTCTCACGCTCCCGATGTGGTTTTGCTCGGCTGGGTTGTGTGGCTTTGGATTTGCAACCTCCCGAAACCTTGGGAGCGAGTGTGTGTGTGTTTGCTCTTCTGGCTCGGCTCGCTGGGGAGTGCAGAGCCCGTGTAGGAGGGAGATGGGGCTGTCAAACCAGTATGGCTCGGTGGGTTTGCCCGGCAGGCGGCTGGGACAGGCTGGGATGCAGCTCTGGAACAGCTCCTGCTTGTCAGCCCTTGGAATTCCAGCTACAAACGGGGCAGGAACGCAGGGACAGCGGCTTGGACAAATGATATTTTTGTGTGTCTTAACATTAATTGTGTTGTAATTGGAGTTTTGTCCACTTTTCTTCGGGTGTGGCTGTGCATTTGACCCTGTGTGATGCCAACTCCGCTCCCGCACATGGCAGTGACCTTTCCCAGCCCATGGGAGCAGTGATTCCTCCTGGTTATCCAGCTCTCCTTGACCTGGACTGTTCCTCTCTCTCAAAGTACCTGGGGCTGTGAATGAACCATCCCTTGTTGTGTTTTCTCTGCTGACTTGGGAAATGCAGCTTTTTGGAATATTTTCCTCCCGGAGCTGCTTTTCCAAGTTGTTGCAGAGCACACAGATGTATTCCCCAGCAGGCAGTGGCAGTTTTGAGCAGTCACCTCCTGGGTATGACGAGAGGAAATCACCTCTCAGCTTCAGTTTCACAGCCTTTCTGCCTGGCTTTGTCACCCCTGGCAGGTGACAGCAGAGCCAGGATCCCACCAGAGCACACCCACCACCTCCAAGGACTCTCCTGCACAGCACAGAACTTTCCATCCTTGCTCTTCACTGGAGATTGTTTTAAAATCCCATGAAAATAACACAAAATAAATCCCGGGGAGATGAAAGGCAGTTCTGAGCTGGCAAGAGGTTCTTTAGAGAGGCTCTATTTACACAAATTCTCTGGCTGACAGGAGAGAAACTGTTTTGACGTTTTATAAACTCTTCCGCTGATAATTTTGCATCTAAGTATGGCAAGGCTGGGGGAGGCAGGACGGGCTGAAACACCAAAGCCAAGGCCCTGAGCTCTCTTCCCAGCTCTTATTTTTGATCACCAGCAAGTTATTTAACTGCAGTGGACTGCAAAAGCAGCCTTTCTCTGAAAGGAGAAAGGGAGGAAAGTGGTGTTACCCAGCCACCTGGCACAGGCAGCACCCACTGCTGCCACTGCCCTCCCTGACCTCAGGGGTTGAGGACATGGGGTGTAAACCCCATTTAGCAGTTTCTCCAGATCAGTTTATCTCCAACAGGGCTCCAGTGGACACTGCCTGAAATGTGTGGCTCTAACATCAACCACAGCAACTGTATGTGCTTGATATGGGCTCAGAATTTTGAATGTTTAGTGGCATCTCAGGCTACAAATTTCCTGTATTAAATAAATATTGCCATGGCATTTCTAAGACCATTTTGGGGTTGTCCTGTGCAGGGCCAGGAGACGGACCTTGATGATCCTTGTGGGTCCCTTCCAGCTCAGGATATTCTATGATTCTATGAATATCTTGCTGTAATTTATTTATGAAACATGACTCACTCTCTGACTGGCGTTCATGGACAAATTCATCATTGTCAGCATAACTACTTGTAGTGGGGGGAGCTTATATTTCCTCTGGATATCTTTCAAGTGCTTTTTTCCTGCCTTTATTTCCCTAATCAAACCAAGATCTTATTTATAGTACTGCCATTTCTGTCTGGGTAAGCCCAGAGTGGCCCCAATGGCTTAACAGGATTTATTTACTCCAGATTTACATGGGTGTAGTGAACAGAGGGATTTGGTCCTGTGGCCCCAGTAATCCTCTTGGAGGTGGAAGCAGAGGCTTTCCCCTGAGGAACAGGAATTCCAAATGAACAAATGAAACCCCACAGGCCCTTTTGGAGGGGAAGGAGCTGGTGGCTCCAAACCAGAGAGGTGAGTGGGGTGTCCACAGGGCTGGTGCTCCCATGTCCTGTGTCCCCAATCCCCCATTCAGGCTTCCATAGCTTGTTGGTCCCTACAGTTTGAGCTCTGCAGGGAAATTCAGTCGTGTTTGATAATACAACATGTTGTTGGGTCTGGGAGCAGAGAAGGAACCAGCGAGGCTCAGTGCCCATCTCACACTGTCACACAGAAACAGCCTCCTGGGACACAGAACAAAGGAAAGAAACCCTTTGGGTCTTTATTTGATCCAAGATGCTGCTGAAAACAAACCATTTTCCAGGGAAATGGTCCTGGGAGGTGCCTGGAGTCTCCCTGGGGGCTCAGCCCCACGCCAGAGCAGCCTCCACCAACAGGAAGATGAGCTGGAGGCAGCCAGACTCCAGCAGGGTCCAGGTTTACCAGGGAAGCTCCTTAGGAAGGAAGCATTGTTTATACCTTTTTATTTTTAATGTTATATATATTTGGATCCAACCTTTTGCGTGCTGGACGGCAGAAATTGAGGCCTCTTTTGTTCTACAGTTAACTCAGAGATGTTATTTGGTTCCTTAGTAAAAAAAGGGGATTTATTTTTCTTTACAGCAAAATGCACACCTCTCATTGCAGTAGAAAACAGTTTTGCCAAGATGAGAAAACTCATTGCCAAGATTGCTGCCCTGATTTGGGGGAAATAAATTGTTCCTAAACACTTGCTCTAAGTTTTGGAGCCTCATAATGATGTCTCTGGAGTTTGCCCATAAGATTTGTCAGCACTGGAGGACTCACAACACACACTACAGTGGAAGGGAATTTAAACTGGCTAAATAATAACACCACACTCGTTACTGGTGTGAGAATGAGATTTAGTGCCTATTTGTCCCTTCCAACCCATGCCTGTCTATGATTCAAATATATAAATAGATATATTTTTATAGATATTTATATTAAAATGTTCCTATATATTATTATAATAGAGATTATATAATTTATTATACTACACATCAGTATATAATAATGTATAATATAATATACTTTCTTATATTATTATATCATATATAGTATATATAATTTACTATATGATAATAATATAACTAATGCATTTCTATTCTATTCTATTCTATTCTATTCTGTTCTGTTCTGTTCTATTCTATTCCATTCCATTCTGTTCATAAATTCAATAGTATATTGAATTGATAATATTATAATTACATGTATACTATATATAAACAAACATACTCTATATACTATATATTATACTATATATACATGCTATCTCTATATGCTATACTATGTATATATACAGAGTGGGGAGAAGGGCAGCACCCCGAGCAGACAGAACCCTCCCCAAGCACTGCCTCCTGCACACCAACACGTGTTTGCTTTCCTTATCTCGTGGGAGTTGAATTTGTGGAGGAAATCCTGTCCCCTCGTGCCTGCCTGGCACGGGCGCGGCCTCTGCAGTCATTAGGGCAGGAAGGATCTCCAGGGCAGCCCCATTACCACCAGCCTGGCAAGCCAAGGGTAGATAAATCCCTGTTACCCAGGGCAAGCACTGTGATCAGCTCCTGGAATACCCACCTTGTTGTGCCACCCCAAACCCCCTGTCCACATGGCACCACTTCCCCAGGTGGATGTGTCAAAGGTCCAACAGGAGATGGACTCAGTGATCCTTGTGGGTCCTTTCCAGTCGAGATGGTTTATGGCTCTCTGACTCAATTAGCTCATTTTCAGAGCGAAAGAATCACAGGATGGAGAGGAGAGAATGAGGAGAGGAGGTGCTGGGAGGGCTGGGGAGCCCGGCAGCAGCACAAGGTGGTGACAGGAGCCATCAGTGAGAACCTGTCAGTCTGGAATGCAGCACCTCACCACAACACACGGCACAGGCAGTGCAACAAATGATGAAATGCCCTGATATCTCTGCGGTTTCTGTAGCTCTGGAAATGCAAGTGCAGATTTCTGTCATTAAGGTAACCCCAAGGACCGGCCCCTGTCACCCCACGGGCTCAGCAAACATCCTGGCTTATCAAACGGGGCTGCAGTTCTTGGCAGACTTTTGGGCTGTTCTGAGTAAAAGGCAGATGTGGCAGGTAAACACCCTCATCCCTGGCATGCTTGTTCCTTGAGAGAACAGCCCTGGGAGCACAGCTTCATCCCACACCTCCCCACCAGGCGGGTACAACCCCAGGGACTTGCTCTTCCTTGGCTCTGCCTGATGGCCGGAGCAGGGCTCAATCCAACATCCACCCACCTATTTTTGTGGGAAGCCAAGAAACTCGGTGATCTAAAGCCCTGCTGTCTGCCCCCACACTGTGGGGTTGTGTGCTGTGGGGTCAGTGGTCCAGCCTTTTTCCCCATACATGGCTAAATGCTGATCCAGCTTTAGTCCATGACTTCTTAATCTGCACCACTGTCAGGGCTACACCCACAGCATCATCACGGTCAGTACGGGAGTTTGTCCTTTCCAAGTGGACACGCCTTTGGAAAGCTGGAGGTTTTGGTGACAAATGGAGAAGGAAACTGAAGTGATGCGTGTGGGAACAAATGGCTGCGTGTGTTTTGAAGGCTTTGTGAGCTGAAGGAAAAGATCTTGGGGGTTTTGCATGCTAATGTGGCGAGAGGAGCTGCTGTTCCGTGCAGTTGGTCACAAAGCAGTGCCAGCTGTGGCCTGTCCCAGGGTAAAGCTTCCTTCTCAGACACACACACTGAACCAGTTCTGCTCCAGTGGGAGCTCAGACTCATTACAGCCTTCCTTGTAATATGGAAATTGTTACCAAACTGCTTATGGGCAATAATCCATTTCCCACCTTCTGGGCTCAGTTAATAGCCCTGCAAACCCAAGCCCAGGTGACCAGGGAGGGGAGAGGGGGAGGCTGCAGCCCCCTGGCCTGGCTGTGCTTTGCTTGGGGAGCTCAGGATGGAGAACAGCCCTCACCAGGCAGGGGGACAGAGGGGTCCCTGGGGCTGGCAGTGCCAGCAGAGCCCCAGCAAAGGGGCTGGATGGAGCTGCATGGAGTGGATGGAGCCATACGGAGCCAGCACCTCAAGAACAGACACTCTTTAATGCTAAAACAAGCAGGCAAAAAAAAACCCCAAACCCAAACAAGCCAAAAAAGCAGCACTTAGAGGATTTTGCTGCTGGTGCAGAGTCCTGGGAGGGAGCTGGGGCTGCCCTGGGTGCCACGATCTGTGCGGGCAGCAAGCACTGGCACTGGCAGCACTGAGGCTCCCTGCAAACCATCTGCTGGCTTTCTCACATCAGATGCAACTGTTTTATCTTTGCTCATTTCTATTGCTAAACACTGCCTGGGAGACGAGCTATTTTCAAACGCATCTGCTGTTATTTATGCAAACACTTTCCCTCCGAAGGGCAACACAGGAAAGTGTTGAAAAGCAAAGCACCCCCAAATGTTTTGAGGATGTAATTGGGATTTTCCACTGGGGATGCTGCTCGGGAACCACAGACACCGTGGCTTATCTTTTGGGGAGTTTGCCACTTCCCATGATCTGTAGCTGAGAAAGGCAGAGCTGTGTGTGCTTGCCATGGGTGCCTGGCCCTCCAGAGCCAGGCAGCACCAACCCCCTGCCCAGGGATTCCATGGGGAGAAACCTCAGGAGGGCTGGAGAAACACGAGCAAGACACTCAGCCCTTACTCAGGCAAAGTTTCCAGTCAACTGAGTCATAACTGGAGTGGAAGTGACTCACAATGTGCTGAGGAGGCAACAGCTGACTCCAGGGATGAATTCCCTCGGATGGGGACTGTGACACGCTGCTTCTGCCCAAAAGGGTGACTGGACTGGGAGGGGACCATGTCAGCACAGGCTGTGAGAAGACACAGGTGCCTCGTGCTCCCTCTTATTCAGCATTTGCTTTACTCTGACCAAGAAGTAACAGCCTTTCTTCTGCAGGAAAATAGCTGCTCTTCCCCAGGCAGTAGCTAAAGCTGGGATTATTCGCTTGTGTGCAGGAAGCAAGCAGGAAACAAAGAGTGCTTTCTAAAGTCTAAGTGTTATTGTAATTGTAATTATAGTGGAGCAACTAATAAAAGAGCTGAGGAGCAGCCTCTCCTGAAACAGCTGGTTTAAGACAAGCTCCCGCTAACACCCGAAAGCAGGAGTAAGAGATGCTGGAGCATCTCCAAGGCTATGGGAGGATTAAATCCACTTAGGACAGCAGAGCAGCACTAATTGGAAACACACATCTCTTATCCAGGTACAGGTGAGTTCATTATTACCTCACTGATGTCTCTACAAACCCTGTCCTGGGTGTGCTGCTGGCCTGGGGCTTGGCTGAAGGCAGCAGGAGTGTCTGGAGACCTGTGGTTCCTGCCATGTCTAATCCCTGGATATTGCTAATGCCCAGGTCTGACCCTGGATGGGACCAGCTATCCCCTGGGAGAGGTCAGGAGCGGGTAATGAAGGAATTCTGTGGATTTTAAACTTATTGAATTAGATGTTCTCTCATTTCAATATATCTGATATTTAATTTTAAGGCCAAGTTTGTCTCATTGTGTGGCTACGAGCAAACCTACGCAGTGAAAGCGGGAGAGTCTCTGACTTTCTCCAGTAGTTAAAATTAGTTTTTATTTTATGTTTGTGGTGGGTTTGTTCACCCAATTCTTCCTTACACTAGATTAGCTGAATTTTACAACATAAAAGGAGGAAAATGGAAGGTGCATCTGTCCTGGCTGGCAGCAGAGGGTGAGGTTTGGTACCTGGGTGACACACAGGCACCACCCAGCCATGGGCTGAGTGAGTGCCTGGCTCCCAAGTGCTGCACAGGAAGAAGTTGGGTAATAGCAGAAAATACGTGGTTGCAGCTGCCTTTGAGCAGAGAGCACAGTTTGTCAGCTGAAGGAATAACACTTGTTATTGCTTGTGTTGAGCTCTGCTGCCCCAGTTTTTCCTGCTTGACACTGTGCCTCTCCCAGCAATGGCTGTGCAGGGATCAGGGAACTTCAGTCCCCTCTCATTTCTCTTTGTCTGCTGCAAATACCTTTGATCAAGTCCGTTTGGAAACTGTGGATGGGATAAGTGAGGGCAGAACCAGGCCCTGGGCTGGGCTCTGTTATGTGGGTCCCTGTGGAGATGCCACCCAGACCCAGCAGGTACCTTTGTTGGAGGATTTGTCAAGTATCCTAAAAAGGTGTGTCACGATATGCTCCATTCCCACAAGCTACTGTGATGTGTGTGAATCCTGGGTTGTGCTGCATGGCTTTGTAGGGCCCTTGCCTGGGGTAAATCACTCTCCTTTTCATGGATGAGTGAAATATTTTGTTGTTGTTGTCTCTCTCACTGTGGCTGGCACAAAGAAGAGGCAGGTGACTTTCTGCTTGGCTGTGGGGTAGGACTGCTCTGGTGTTTCCCTTTTGCAGGTACCCATGTTCACAAACATACAAGGAGGAGGAATAAAACACCCTGGAAATGTTCAAGGCCAGGTTGGATGGGGCTTGGAGCAACCTGGGCTAGTGGAAGGTGTCCTTGCCCATGGCAGGGGGTGGAATGGGATGAGCTTCAAGGTCTCATTCCACCCAAACCATTCTATGATCAGTAGCTGGAGAAAGTCCCAGGACAAAGGGTGTGCAGGCAATACATCCTCCACCTTCCTCACCAGAGAAAAGCCAAGTTTCCTTCCAACTGAAAGGTTGCTCCCATAAAAATGATGCAAACCTCCCCCTCACCCTCTCCAATTCCCCCCTGCATTTCCACTTGCTCAGATGCTCCATGCAGGTATGAGCTGCTGCTGCAGATCCCAACCCAAGCTGGGACCGTCTCCCGTGGTGTGTCTCAGCTTCTGAAAGACAAAATCACCTCTCCCACCCAAAAATAGGCACAGAAAAATTGCAGCTCTCTGCCATGAGCAGACTGGCTGTGCCATGAGGAGGTGCACAGATAACAGATTGCTGGGAAGACTAATTCAAATATAGTCCCACCACCACCACCTGTGATTAAAGCCAGGAGAGGTGCACAGGCTCCTGTCTCTGCTCCTGGTTTAGCTCTCCAAGGGTCATTTCCTTGCCAACATGTTCCTCTGGTAGGAAATGCCAGGCTGCTACAGCTTTGGACAAGTTAATTCTTGCTTGCAGAAAGCAAATATTAAAGGCAGCCCATTATGTTGTTATCAGACTGAAAAATGGGAATCCCTGTGTATGATAATAAGCAGTTCCCTGCCATAGCTGAGCAGAGAGGGAAGTGGGATTTGTGCTTCCTTCCCCTGTGAGTTTCACAGCCTCCTATGATATTTATAAAACCCTTGAACCAGAAACCCCTATGAGTGTCTGCCTTTCTCCTGACTCTGCAGGATTGCAGACACCAGACTGACTCCAGGCTTTCCTGGCATCCTTGCAGGGTAGGGAAATGTTTGTGAAGCTGCACAAGAAGCCTCCATCCTCTGTCCCTTTCAAAGTGACAGTCACAAAGGAGGAAAGCCCAGGTGCTTTTGATAAAAGGAGCCCTATTCCTGCCTCCTCACCCTGTCTGCAGTCCCTCTGCTCCCAGCTGGGACATCTTTTGGGCTCAAACCGGGAAAGTACCTCAGTGTTTGCAGCTCCCAGTTGGGATTCAGCCTTCCCTGTGTTTTCAGGCAACTTTAATGATACTGGATGAACTGGGAGAGGAGCACAGCCCCAGCACCGCTGCCCCAGGGCTGGAGCTCATGGAAAAGCCAGTCCAGGCTTTCCCTTTGGAAACCTGTTAGACCTTTTTGTGGAGAACTGCCTTGGGACCAGCCATCCCTCCCCAGATTCCACACCTCCCACCTCATCTCCCTAATTATGTGGTAGCTGCACCCAGCAGACAGTGGGCACGGAGAAAACAGGTCTGCTGCAGTCTGAGGAGGGATGGGGCTGTCAGCAGGGGAGTCTGGTCCTGTCTGCTCTGGGAACAGGCTTTGGAGCTCCCCTGCCTCCCTCCACAGAGCCTGGGATGCTGGTGTGTTACATGATCCTTTGCCATCAGATCCATGGCAAGGACACAACACCCTGCAGAGTGTGGGATGAGGGCTGGAGGAGGGAGGGGAGGTGTGTGCTCACTGACCCTGCACCCAGGGGAGGTGCTGGCAGTGATGTGGGCACTCGCTGTTAATTACACCATTAAGTCATTACTCCTAATGATACCCTGCAATCTCATCTGTAAAGAAAATATTATGTTTGCACTTCAAAAGACTGGGTTGAGGTCTTTTTCCCCCCCTCGGATTCTTCCATGGCTATAGTTTAAAAAACTATTAAGTTGTGCTCTCGGGCCAGGACCGTCATGCAGTCAGCACCTTTATTCTAACAACTAGAGCAATAAAATAATGTGTTATTAGCCTGCACGGTGTCAAATACACTTTCATTTACTCTCCAGCCCTCTGATTCTATCAGCCAGGAATCCAAGGTCGTTATGCAATCACAAATTGTTTCTGAATTTCATTAAATCAGCAAATGGGCCTTAGCTACATATTTACATCTGCTGAACTTGTGATAATTTATCCAATTGGGCAATTATTATTTTGGAATAAAAGAAGTCCTGAGGGATTATGCTTCATTTTAATTTGCCTGCAGAAGTCTCTCAGTGAAACCCCTGCAACTTGGCTGCAAAACCAGGTGAAAAACTGCAATCCTGCTGCAGGTTTTGGGAATAAATAACAATGTTTTTCCTTCAGTCTTTCACTGTTGCTGCATACCAGAAAAAAAGGAGAGTGAAATAGTGGTATAATTCAATATCAAGGGATTTAGATTGGAAAGCTTAGAAAAGACATTACTGTGGCAACTCATGTTGTATATAAGGGTTGTGCTAAATTACAATATTTATTTATACAACTGCAGTGTGAAGGGTCATTGGATTTCTTGGGCTGTGTCCAGGACATTACAGGTTGTATCCTGTATGTGACAGGATGTAGAGAATCAATTCTCTTTGCCTTATCACCTTGTGTTGTTGTCCAGGTGGTGTGGAGTAGAAATCCGTGGTTTGGGGCTGTCAGAAGGTTTCACCCACTCCAGGCAGGCGTAGGTGATGTCAGTAACAGTGTGGATGTCCCTGAAATAATGGGATATGTTATAAATTGGGAAAGGCACTGAGGGAGAGACAAGGTGTGGACACAGCATTTAACACCCTGTTGACAGACTGGATTTGCTGAGGAGCAATCCACTGTTGGACAAGAGATAAAGGAGTGAAACAGGCTCTGTCTGTGGGGCTGCTGAAGGAGGGCAGAATTTGGGGCTGGGAGAAATGAAGCTTCAGCTTTATTCCTTGTTGGACTCATTAGCAAAAGTGCCTCTGATTGCAGCTGAACTTGGACCTCTTTTTCCTTCTCTTCTAATCATTTCATAACCAGGTTCAGACTCATCCAGATCTAATTTCATGTACTTGCAAAGTCTGACTCAGCAATAAATGTTATCAGCTTCCACTCAAACCTGCAGAAAACGGGGAAAAAAGTCAACCTTCCCACAACAGACAGCAAACAGGAGCCTTGTCTTGCTGAGTCAGGCCCTGAGTGTGCCTGGACCCTCATTGTTTTGAAACTTAGAAGATGGTCCACAAGCCAGGCAATAGATAAGCGTGTGGTTCCTTGGATACAACAGTCAGTGCTGAGTGGGAAAAACTGCGAATGAGTTGATGTTTGGGGCAAAGTTTATTAAAGATTTCATTTCAAAGGAAATTTAAAGTAAAGCCTTGCAGAATGCTCAAATATTTTCATGTACACCGAGCCCCTTAAAGGAACTGAGTGTCCTTGTGCAGTTTCTGTCCATAGGAATGATGTTTTTCCTGACTCACAGCTTTTAAAGCGTAAGTTGTTGCTGATATTTGGTCTCTGCGTGTTTTCCAGAAACAACCTCGTGTTTTCAAACATCGAGCTTGTAACTTCCTAAATTGGCAGATTTCACGATAACATTTGTACGGAGGAAACGAGTTGCTCAACCAGCAGGGCTGAGCATCTTTCAAGGCAGATGATTTTACCACACCGACTTGTCCCTCTGTGAGAGGAGCCTCTGCTGAGGCTGCCAAGTCCTGCAGAGACAGAAAATGTGGAAATCCCTTTGCTGACACTGCCCTGCCTCCAGCAATACAAATTAAACAGTGATTCACCTGCACGGTGGTCCCCAGGGAAGGAGACACCTCGCTAGGACTGAAGCCATAAAAACAGGGATTTACAGATCAGTATCAGCAGCCACGAGTTGTACCTGGGAGCAAAATTCTCTGTGCTGTGTGTTTATTTCTGCTGTGCTCACAAAGGTGTGAGAGGGAGAAGCAGAGCAGTTTCCTCTCAGCTAAGAGAGGATGAGTGGGGACTCTGAGCTGTACATGTCTGCTGGCCACTCACTCGCTGGATGTGTCATTTAATCTTTGTCTCAGTTTTCTCATCTGCACCCCCACACACGTAATATTTAGCATTTTTCTCAGAGCTCTGGATGGAAGGCAGCGTGACTGCTGAAATATTGTTGCTCCTGCCTCAGACTTCAACAAATGGGCTCGTGTCCCTGAAGTTTTGCAAGTGGTGACGGAGGAGCGTGGGCAGGGCAGAGGGTGCATTGCTGCTGCTTCTGGCACGGTCCCCAGGAGAAGTCCCTGGGGATGGGGGCTGCAGTCCTCATCCCAGCCCTGCTTATGTAAGGAGGTGCCTGGAGACACGAGATACCCCCTGCATTTCAGGGAACATTCATGGAGAGCTGGGCGTTAAAATCACGGCTGCCACTACAGCTCTTCCTGGGGTATTTATACACTTTTAACGAGGAAAAAAACCCCAACCCCTCTGGAATTTATTAACTGTTGACATTAGCTTTTCTTGAGTGTGTATTTTACAGCTGAATTATAGTTGAAGTCAGGGCTAAGAAAGCCCCTGTGCAGAGAGTGTGCTGAACTTCTGACCTGATCCTCCCTGTGTGGCTGCTGTCACTCACAAAGCCTCAGTGACACTGAACCACCACCAGGACAGACATGTGCCATTTCCTCCTCCTCTTTCTTCTTGGTTACAGATGTGTTTCACCTCAGTGTTACAGTTCTTTATTCTTTACACTTAAAAAAAATTAGTAACAATCACACTCTTAAATGTTGTGTTTCAAGAGACACTTTTTGAGGGGTGAAGGTGATGGGATGCTGGTCCTGAGCCCCACAGCAGCGATGTCTTAGTGCTTGGTGACCCCAAAGCTGCTGCTGCTCTTGCCCTGTCCCCTCTGTGCCCCGTGCAGCACCATCCCCTCCATATGGAAACACTCTCAGCCCAGTGCCCTGCTCGGTCCCTGCTCTGTTTGCTGTCACCTGGTGCCACTCCTGGCCTGTCCCTGCGTTGGTGAAGGGCAAGGAGAGACCACAGCCCTCGTGGGCCACCTTCACCTGGGAGGATGGGGACACCAAGGGGTGTCACGGAATCATTTAGGTTGGAAAAGACCTCTGAGATCTCCAAGCCCACCCTGTGTCCCATCCCCACCTTGTCCCCCAGCCCAGAGCACTGAGAGCCACCTCCAGTCCTTCCTTGGACACCTCCAGGGCTGGGCACTCCAAACCTCCCTGGGCAGCCCCTTCCAATGTCTAACCACGCTTTCTGTGAAGAAATCCTTCCTGATGTCCAACCTAAACCTCCCCTGGTGCAGCTCAAGGCTGAACCCTCTCCTCCTGTCCCTGTTCCCTGCGAGCAGAGCCCGACCCATCCCTGGCCACAACACATTCCAAAGGAGTCCCAGCGAGCCAGAAGGTCCCCCTGAGCCTCTTTTCCTCCAGGGTGAGCCCCCTCAATTCCTTCCCTTCCCAGGACACGCTCCAGCCCCCCCAGCCGGGACACACAGGGCCAAAATCACCCCACTCCTGGCTCTGCATGGCCCCCCACCCACCCCAATACCGAGGGGCTGGGTGAGGAGGAGGAGGAGGAAGATGAAGAAGAGGAAGAAGAAGAGGAGGAGGAGGAGGAAGAAGAGAAAGAAGAGGAAGAGGAGGAAGAAGAGGAAGAAGAGGAAGAAGAGGAAGAAGAAGAGGAGGAAAAAGAGGAGAAAGAGGAGGAGGAGTAGGATGAAGAAGAGGAGGAGGAGGAGGAAGAAGAGGAAGAAGAAGAGGAGGAAGAAGAGGAAGAAGAGGAGGAAGAAGAAGAAGAAGGGAAGGAGGAGGAGGAGGAAGAAGAAGAGGAAGAGGAGGAGGAGCAGGAAGAAGAGGAGGAAGAAGAAGAAGGAGGAAGAAGAGGAGCAAGAGGAGGAGGAAGAAGAAGAGGAGGAAGAGGAAGAAGAGGAGGAGGAAGGAGGAGGAAGAAGGAGGAAGAAGAAGAAGAAGAGAAGGAGGAGGAGGAGCAGGAAGAAGAGGAGGAAGAAGAAGAAGGAGGAAGAAGAAGAGGAGGAGGCCCAAGCTGGCCGGACCTCCCCGGGGGGCCGTGCCCGGAACTGCTCCCGGCTCTGCCCGTCCCTCCCTCCCTCCCGTCCCTCCCTTCCCTCCATCCCCTCCCGTCCCTCCCTTCCCTCCCTCCCTCCCGGCCCCGCCGGCTCCTCCCCGGGCCGGGCCGCGCAGGGCGGGGCGGAGGCGCCGCCGCGCAGAGCAGGGGCAGCAGCGGCAGGAGGAGAGGCAGGAGCAGGAGGAGAGGCAGGAACAGCACCAGGAGCAGGCGAGCAGGAGCAGGCGAGCCCCGCGGAGCCGGCCGGGCAGCCGCAGCCGCAGCGGGAGCGGGAGCGGAGGGGAGCGGCGGCGGGGCCGGCCCGGCCCGGCCCGGGGAGCGGCGGTGAGAGCGGGGCGGGCGGGCCTGGGGAGGCCGCGGAGGGGCGGGCTGGGGTGGGGTGGGGATAGGGATGGGATAGGGATGGGGATAGGGCAGGGCAGGGGACGGCGGGGACGGCCCGGCGGTCCCGGGGCCCGGGTGGGAGCGGGGGAGGCGGCTGCGCCCCGGTCCAGTCCCGGTCCAGTCCCGGTTTCATCCCCCGGTCCATCCCTGGGTCTAACCCCTGTTCCGTCCTCCGGGTCCATCCCCCGGTTCCAGCCCGGCTCCAACCCCTGTTCCATGCCTGGTTCCAGCCCCTATTATAGCCCCGAGTCCATCCCCCTGTTCCATCCCCCAGTTCCATCCCCTGTTCCATCCCGCTGTTCTATCCCCTATTCCATCCCTGTTCCATCCCCTGTTCCAGTTCTGTCCCGGTCAGACATCCCTGTTGCCCAGCCGGCCCCGGGCAGTGTCCAGGCTGTGTCCGGGGCTGTGTCCAGGGCTGTGTCCGGGGCTGTGTCCATGGGAATGGTGGGATGAGGGACAAGGGGATGGCAGGATGAGGAACATCCCCCCATGGCAGAATGAGGGACAGGGGGATGGCAGGATGAAGGATGAGGATGGCGGGATGAGGGACAAGCGGATGGTGGGACAAGAGATGGAGATGGCAGGGTGAGGTACAGGGGAGGGAAGGATAAGGGATTGGGGTGGAAGGACGAGGAATAGGGAGATGGCAGGATGAGGTACAGGGGAGGGAAGGATAAGGGATTGGGGTGGAAGGACGAGGAATAGGGGGATGGCATGATGAGGTA
>JAWWTY010000072.1:1891782-1927726 GCA_035222235.1 Margarornis squamiger
TCCAGGGATGGGGCAGCCACAGCTTCTCTGGGCACCCTGTGCCAGGGCCTGCCCACCCTCACAGGGAGGAATTTCTTTCTAAAATCCCATCTAAACCTCCCCTGTGTCAGTTTGAAGCCATTCCCCCATTGTCCTGTCACTCCAGGCCCTTGGAAATAATCTCTCCAGCTTTCCTGCAGGATCCCTGCAGGTACTGGAAGGGAGACTCCAGTTCAGTGTGTTTCAGTTAATGGAAATGGTGAATTAGAGCATAAAGTTAGGAAGATGAGTTTATTCCAATCCTCCATATACAGGTGATAGATGGCATTAATGAGGCCAAGGAGAGAGGCACGATTTTTATGGGTAAAGCATTTCCCAGAATGGATGGGAAAGGTTACTCACCCTGTGCAGCTGCACAGTGAGGTTAGTAAGGCAGCTCATAGTTTTAGCTCCTTTGCTTTCCCATTGTTGCATTTTTATCATGGAGCATTCAGGAACAAGAACCCAGTAGGAGTCCAAGTGATCCAGTTTGGTGTGTCCAGCACTAATGTTAGAATGAAAAAACCACGTGTTAGTTAAATCAAGAGCTTTTGAACTGTTACAGCAGAAGAGAAAGGATTAAAATAAGTGTGAAGAGGATACACTGTCATTAATGGCTTCTGTGTAAGAAGGATATATAAAAAACTACCTACTGCAAGGTAGCTGTGGGTACACTTTTTATATAAATATGTTGAAATAGAAATAGTCTTGACTAGCCTGAATATGTAGCTCACATTGCATGTTGAAAAAACAGCACCCAGGCACATGACAGGAATTTGAGTGTGGCTTTTAGCTGTCTCCTAAAAGTCCTGTGCTGCCTAGGAAAGCTATTGCAGGAAGAACTTATTTAAATATTCTTGGAGAGCTCAGCCCAAATGCAGTTAAATTTGTATTTGAGACAAGTGTGTGCTCTGAGGAACTGAGGATGTCACGTCCTGCATTTAGTTTGATGACCAGTTTTGCTCTGAGATGGCCCTGCCCCTGTTGTTTCACTGCCTGTGTTTGTGTCCAACTTTCTCCTTAAGAGATTTCTTGATTTATATGTGAACAAGCTCTCCAGAATGCTTGATTTCTTTTAATTTATAAAATATACAAGAGTTTAGAGTAAATGCTGCCTTTTTTAGCCATACCTTGCTTTCTAAAGTTGCTGTTTGGCTAGTGGACCTGATATTCAACACAGCATTTGTTCCAATAATGCAAGATTTTTAGGAGAAACCTTGTTAGAGTACATAAGAAATGATGATTTAGTTGTATTTTATGAAGTATCACCAGGATTAAAAGCACCTGCAAGATGAAATGGCTTTAATGTGAGCTCTGAGACTCCAGCTGAGTGTGCTTGGAGTTGATTTGCTTTTGCTCAGGTGTCAGAGCATCCTCCAGGGTCAGAGTGGGTTTGCTGTGGGTGACAGTCCTGGGAGAGCAGAGTAGGTAACTTGGGTTTCTGTAGGTAACATGTTCCTCATGCCAAAAAAAAGAGGATTTTTCAAATTATATGTGGCTGCCCAGGGACCTTCTGGGGTCTGTGTCATTGGAGAGACACAGAACTTGACTGGGTGAGGTGCTGAGTGACTGGTCTGACTTCAAAGCCTCATTTGGAGCAGGAGGTTGTAGCAGAGGCCTTTGGAGATTCACCTCAGTCTGAATGACCCTCTGTTTCATGGGATTTGCATGGAATGGTTGTCCTGGGGGAGAGTGGGCGAGATGCAGTGGGAGCTCCAGCAAAGCCAGGCTGTGGTTTCATGGTCCCACCCCACAGTGTCCCCCTTGCTCTGATACCTACACTTGTAGATGCTCAGGAAGCTCAGCAAGCTGGAAACTGAGCTAGTCCCAAAATTGCAGATGTCATTTTCAGCCAGCTCAGTTCTTGCTCTGACTCACTGTGTGGTTGTGCAAGTACCACTGCTGGTGGAGGGAAGGAGCTGAGAACCAGAAACTGCAGTTCCTGAGCCCCTCTGACTGAGGGCAGCATCCTTTGCTCTTGTTTGGGGTAGGGGACAACGTGGTGGCTCAGCTTGGCCTGTGACAACTGGACACATTGAGGGTCTTCACTGCTTGTGTCTCAGTTGGCTTTGCTTGGTGGTGGTGACTGTGGACGTGCTCCATGAGCTGGTTTGACATGTCTGACTGAAACCCTTCGGAGCTAAATGGCTCATTATTAGAAGCTTCCTGTTCTTCCCTGTGATAGCATAATTTTTGTTAATTAATGCCTATTTTGTGAGCTCCTTTCTGAAGAAAGGGGGGTGCAGGGGATGCTGTACAGACCCAGTGACAGCAGAGCATCAGTCAGGACACAGCTGGACCTGTTCAGCTCTTGGTACCTGCTATTTACACTGAAGCACTTTGGGGCTGAACCTCTGATGCCACTGCACTCCCAGGTTTGTTATAAAACAAGTTTTGATGTGCAAAGGGGCAGAAACTGGTTACTGAGAGCTCACTTCTTCCCTTGCAAATACTGCAATAATTAAGGTTGTCTCCAGTAATCCGTTTAACGATATTAAGATGAGGAGGCTGTGGGAAGAAGGGAGGAGCCACTGAGTGTTACATTCCTAATCAGAAATGGTGTGTTTAAACTTAAATTGCACTGGTGTGCTGGGGGAAGATCCTCTGAGGTGTGGGTGGACAGAAACAGGGCACCAGAAACCAGCCCTGATGTGGACCACTAATCATTTTAGGGTGGATACCTTTTCCACTCACAGCCCTGGAGCAGCCAGTGCATCTGGTTAAAGGAGGGCTCTGAACCAGTGTGTTTCTGTGTGTCCTGTGGCAGCAGAGCCCAGGGCAGGGCACAGGGCTCTTTCTCACCGTGCCAGCTGCTGAAGCAGGTCGGGTGGCCCTGCCTGAATCTCAATGTGGCCACATGAAGACAGTGTTTTGATGTTTTGATGTGTGTTGCTGCTCCGTGCTGCGAGTGGTCCAGCAGGTATGGGGTGCTGGCTGTTGGGAAATACCTGCTATACCTGAACAGGCACCTCCTCACTGCAGCTCCAGTGGCTTGACCTGAACCCAGGGGAAGGCACATATTGGATTTTTTCTTTTTGGATTGAGAAATCCAAATGCTGACAGAAGGAGACTCAGTGTGTTTTGAAAACTGCTGGTTGTTTTTCTTTTGATGAGCAAAATCATTTATTGTTTGGGGAGAGGAAGTCTGACCCTCCCCAGAGCTTTTATAGCAGGGAAGAAGCAGGTAACAGACAAACAGCAAAAAGAAGGAGTCTTCAGGGCTGCAGGTGGTGCCTTGGCTTTTTCACCCATTTCACTTTGTTTCACTTAAAATATGGGGAGCCAGGCAATAGCCAATAGTGCTGTTGAGCAGGTGCTCTGAGTCGCTATGGTCTGTTATTTAGCTTGAATATTGAGAAGATGGAAAATATTTAAATCCATCTGGGGCACTGAAGCAAAAGGTCTGGATATGCCCACAGCAGTGGCTGAAACAGATCTTTATTAATAATTAAATGAGGTGGTCAAAAATACCCTGGTGACGAGCAGGATGAGCATTTCTGTGATAGGGGATGGTTGGCTTGCTAAGAGTTACTGCAAAAAACCTGCTTTTTGGAAATACACTGCAACCAGTAACGTGTTTGTCAATGGGTTGTGTTGCATAAGGGCTGCTTGCTGGAGCATTACAGAAAAACAGACACTTGCATTTCACTTGTCAGTGGCTACAACTGCAAGCTGGCTGGAATGGTTGGGGTTTGGGGTTTTTTCAGTTGAAATATTTGTTGGATTTAATGATGATGTGTTCTAATACCGAAAAAATGTGAACTTGTCATGTTTAAATCAGGGTATTGCGTGTGAACTCGTGGCAGTGAAATCTGCTGTGTGAAGGATGTGAGCATCCCTGCCTGCAGCTGGGGCTCTGAGTGCTCTGTGCTTCTGGAAGGAAAGCTGGTGTTATTTTTTGGTGTTATGGAATCAGGCATTTCTCACATTTTTCCTTGCAAATAGACCCTTCCTCTGGAAAGCGTGGAGAATGTGGGAGGAGCAGTTCAGCTGGATGTATTGGTTGCAGTGCCTTTTATGTTGTGTTTTTATGTAATATTCTTTCCTCTCATGCAAATAAACTTGAAGTTGTAGGGAGGGGCTGCTGAGAAGAGGAAAGCTTTCATTACAGACAGCTGACATGCAGAATAATATCTTTTTATGTGCCACTCACCACGTGATGGTTGAAAGTAACTCATAGTTCACTGGGTAAGGCTATTTCTGGTGCAATTTGTGTAAGAGTCTCATTGCAGCACATCTTGCTTTACCCTGGGATTTGATGTTATCCCTGTGCTGGGGAACAGTTACTGGGTATTAGGCCTGTAGAACAGAGATCTTGATGGATTTATGAAATAAATAACAGGTGAAGATAAAATAAATCTGGCCAATTGTTGCTTTCTGCTTTGGATTATAACAGTAATTGTAGTTGAAAATAACATTAAGATTAAAGATACAGACTGAAGCAGTTCCAGACAGCCTTTGTCATGAAATATTTATGCATTTAGGGCTTTTAACTCACCACATCACTTATAAAGTCATAGATATTACAATACTGTTATGGCTTTGCCCTGTTTTGTGAATACACTGCATTGGCATATTGATCACTAGAACACAGTCACATTTAGAGTGAAGCTTTTCCAGGAATCTCATTTGAAATGATCAAACAGATATTTTAATGCTCCAGGGTGTGATTCTGAGAAAGTGGGCCTCTTCCTTTCTTCTGTGACTTCAGCACTCTGTAGCCTCTGTTAAATGAACTGTTTGCTCTAAACCCTCCTCATGAACAGGATATCAAGTCCAAATTTGAGCAGGGGGATGGGGTGGCTCAGCAGGTGTCAGAGGAATCAGTTATGTCTGTAGAGCTGAGGTGCTGTAGCTCCTTTTGTTGTCCTTTCCATGCCAAGTTCATTCATATCCACTGCATCTGTTTGGGCACAAGTTGAAATACATTTAGGAGCTCTTTAAAACCAGTTGTGATAGTTCCCCTGCTGAGGGCATGAGTTTGGCTGATGTATTTGTAGGTTTGCTGTAGAAAAAACAGTTCACTGGGAGCTTTAACTTTGGTGGGAAGGTGTCCTCCGCAACAGGGAAAGCAGAGAAATTGTGGGGAATGGCAATTAACACTCAAATTAAGTGTTGTGTGTTCCCAGGTCTTGCTCAGAGTGCACAACCAACTGTCTCCAGGCCACGTGTTTAACAAATTTACATACTAAACATGGGAAAGAGGGTTTTTTTCTTCCCCTACTGCCCCTACATCTTATCATTTCAAAGACTCATTCTAAAAATAAAGCTTTTTTGGTTCCTGTTTGGATAGTGCTGGTGAGGTGGAGGGGAAGCACTGGCTGATGCCAGTGGTGCTCATCTTGTAGGATGTGTCCTCCCTTCCGTGTGAGTCAAACACAGCGTCTCTTCTCCTGGGAGCAGGAACCCAGCGTGGGGTTTGGGTTTGCTGCTCTTTCAAGGCAGCTCTTACAAGCAGCTATTTTGGTTGTAATCAAGCTTGACCTATAAATACTGAAATGGCTCATATAAAACTGATTAAACCATCAGAGCTATTTCCTTTAGTGCCCCCTTTTATTTTCCAGAAAGGAAATTCCAGGATGAATTGTCCAAGTAGTTTTGCCCTTTTAAGCAGGTCCAGGAGGATTAAAAAACTCGGGAGAACCCCCCAGTGCAGAGACCAGATCTGCCAGTGCTTTGGTTATAACCCTGCTGGCCTCAAAGTTCTCACTGTGGCACAGAAGTGTTAACAGCATATTTGAATATTCCTTCAGTTAAAATCTTCACAAAGAAGGAAGTTTCATTTTTGTTGTAAAAGAAAACTCAGTTTCCACCCCCCTCTGCCTGCAGGTTCCAGGAAGCAGCTTTAGGGGCTGAGCTAAATACTGAAGGATTAAGCACCGTATTAAACAACTTAATTGCTTTATGAAATGTAATGAAAGTGTTACTTTTCCCTCTATTTTAGGTTAATTCTGTGCTTTTACTGCTATTCACGTTCCTATCAAGCCTTAAAACGTGCCATGAAACCCTTTCAAGAGGTGCAGTTCTTCCCGGCGCTGAAACACAGCCACTGTTAACTGTGTTTAAGCCCTCATTACATGGATACTCGTTGCTGTAGGGGTTTTATTTAAACTGATAAACAAATGTAGTATTAATAAGTGGCCATATGGCCCAGTGAGGCTTTTCATTCAAAAAATGGTTGTTAAAAGAGGCGTTTAATTAGCGGCAGTTGCGTGGGAACGGCCAGGGTTTGGTTGCTCGTGGCTCACACACAGCCCAGCACTGAAAACCTCTGGCTGCATATGCAAACCTGACCTTTAGATCAGCCCCCGTGGTCAGAGCCAGCGTGTACACACTGATTATTGCAGCTCTGCCAGGGAGATTTAAAGAATCTTAGTATTTTCTGGAATTTCTAAATTAGCCCGGGCTCCTGAGAAGCTGGGAAGTGGCCCATGGGAATGGACAATGTGGGTTCAGAGGGGTAATGTTAATTAGCCTTAGGGTTTATCACTGCTGGGTAGAAATCATAGAATCGTGGAATGGTTTGGGTTGAAAGGGACCTTAAAGCTCTTGTTCCTCCCCCTGCCATGGGCAGGGACACCTCCCACCAGCCCAGGTTGCTCCAAATTTCTGTCAATGTAAACCTGCCCTCTTTCACTTTGAGATACAATGAAAGAGCAGTTTAAACCTCTACCACTTGAGAAATTTCCAAGAACTCTTATTCAGGGGGAAGCTTGACTTGTTCTGTCCATCAGAGATTCGATGCTGGAACCCAAGTAAGGGCAAACTGGGCTTCATGACCAGTGTCTGGTCACTATTACTGCAGAAATAAAATAATCAAAGTGCAGGCTGAAATGGCAGTGACAACCTACCTACCTCATGTCACTTATTTACTCTAATTATATAAACCAGGAAGAACAGTGAAGAACGTTGCCAAGCTACTATCAGCACAACAAACTGTTCTTACCAAGTATAATGGAGTTGGTCTTTTGCTATGATTGAGCCTCCTCGAGTCTGGCTGGAATTTAATCTGTATTATGAAAGGTCAGGATATTTTTTTTCCACTCAAGAAAATGGAGAGCAGAAAAAAACCCCCAACTTTATAGGACTTAAAAGTCAGTGGCAAGTTGGGGATGTGGTAGACAGCAGATGGAGGAAGTCCCATAAACAACTGCTGTGTTTAATCGTGATGCCTTTGAACATTTACATGTTTGGCTGATAAGGAAAAGGGAAAAAGGAAGTATTTTTTCCTTTTTTCTTTCTTCCAGAAGAAGGTGTTGAGAACTCCTCTAAATGGTGTAAATTGTTGAAATACCCAAGCAGGTCTAGATGAGAAGAGAAACAGCCGAGTGCAAGTGTGGTGTTGGTTGGGAGGACCTGTGACCACACAATGCTGCCTATTAAACTCTTTTTATCTATATATATAATTGGGAAAAGCTGGTTTCCCCTCGATCTGCACAGTTGAGGTGGGTGTCTGTCCTGCTTGCAGCTCAGTGCTCATTAGTATGAAATTTGCAGCAGTGCCACAGTGGGTCTGGAGGGGAGGCTGCCAGCTCCACCACTGACGTACTGGGCTCTTCTAATTCGGGGATGCAGTGTGTGTTGGCCTTTGAGTTTTGCTGCTGGCTTCCCTTCCCCTCTCTTTGTCTGCCTGGCACATGTCCCTAGCAACTTTCTGCAAGTGCAGACCAATAGGACAAAAACTAAATTAGCCGTTTCAGCATGGCGAGGTTGAGCTGCCCAGAGCCCTCGTTCCTTGCCTGGAGAGCTTCTATGGCAAAGCAATTCCCAGTGAATAATTAGGCAGTCACTTCCCGAGCAGTTACCATTATGTTGGGCAAAACTGCGGGTTCAGCGCGAGGCTGATTGCACAAAAGATTACAGGCTGAGGAGGATCAATCTCAGTGTGTTTGTGCATAAAATGACTATTTCAAAAGCCAGAGTTATTGCTGCTCTCCCCGAAGTTTGTTTCTCTGCCTTGTTTGTGTGGGCTTCAGTTAATTTGCTCAAAGCTCCAGCTCAGCACAACAGAGGAGTCGGAAGGGCTCTGTTGCCGGAGGACTTTACTCTTCGCCCAGGCTTTTATGGCCTTGGCTCTGCCTCAGGAACTTCCCAACAGAGCACAGAGCACGGGAATGATGAGGAAACTGGTGATTGGGGATGTGGCTCAGAGGAGCACATTGGTGGGGGCTTGAGCTTTTGGGGCTGGATGCAAGGTTTGAAGGCTGGTGACTTGCCTCTCCTGGTTAAACACTTCAAATAACACCCCTGAGCAGTGGTGGTGTTCTCTCGTGTTCTCAGATACCTGTTTGCTTGCTTGGCTTTATTTTTTAGGTGTGCTTCTTACTGAGTCTTTTTGGGTTTATTTGTTCCTTCAAAAACAAAGGCAAAAAGTCTATTTAGACTTAAATTACTGATTAGTTGGACAAAATATGTCATTAAAATTGTAGGATAATAGAATCCCAGGAAGGGACCTTAAAATTCATCTCATGTCACCCATGCCATGGGCAGGGACACCTTCTAATAGCCCAGGTTGCTCCAAGCCCTGTCCAACCTGGCCTTGGACACTTCCAGGGATGGGGAGTTCACAATCTGGAGCCACAAAATGTGGCTGCTTTCTTGTAAGTTTATGAATTATTGGTGAAAGTGCTCTTCTGGAAATATTAAAATATCGTTGTACTTTTCACAATCACAGTGAATTCAGTTTATAGTTACTTCAGTAAAATGCTTTTTAGCACAGTAGTGATTCAGGCTTTGATGCAATTCCCAAGGCTTATTGTAGGGAACTGGAACTTGAGAGTTGCTTTAATTCTTCCATGTCCTTAGGCTTCCCCCAAGGAAGTTCCTGATCCAAAATACCTGTTTTCTAGTGCTGAAGCTGCTGAAGTGTAAAATAGTCTGATTAGGCAATGTGAATTCCTGCCTGGGACCAAAATGTTTTCCTTGTTTTTGCAAGAAATAACTCAGGTTTTGGCCTGCAGTGACTTCAGAGGAATAAAAGCTTCCAAACTGAGAGGGACAGGATATATGTCCCAGCATCAGGAATGCTCTGCAATGAGGTCATGACTCATCCCACACCAGGCTCGTGGATGCAGTTAATTACACATTTGTTGCCTTGATTGGTATTTGATTTGATTGTGGAAGCAGTCAGTGGAAATGGTAATGATTTTACTGTTAAAATTAAGAAATTGAGGCTGAGATTCCTGCCATGATGTATAAAATACATTTCCTCTTATGTAACGTTAATATATAAAGCACAATTACTTTGGTGTCAGATACCGCAGTGATAATGAGTAATAAAATAAATGCAGAGTCTGTGTTTGTCAAATTGTACCTTAAAGTCACATTGAAACCCTGCTTTCTGCTTAGTCTGGTCTTTTTTTCCCTCTCCCCTCTCATTTTTCTGATGTTGGTGATCTCAGGAAAGGTGGAGGAGCTTTTCCATGTACCCTAAAGCCAAGGAGTTTGACTGCCTTGGGGAAGGGGCTTGCCAAGTGAGTCCATGGCATTGATTTTTATCAATTAACTAAATTCCACACTAACTAGCAGGGTAATCCATGGCAGTGTTTGCCTTGGTGCTAATTAATTGTGAGGTTTCCAGGCAAACACCCTTTCGTTTGGGATCCACCATCCCTCTTGCCGGTGCCTTTCCATCGCTCGCGTGGAACAGTCGCGGAATTGCCGACTGCCTTGATGAATATTAGGGAAGTATTTAATGTGCTTTCGACTTCATTGAGTCCTTCAGTGTCTCAGAACGTGGGGTAGGACAAATGAGGGAGCGGGTGGTGAGTGGAGCTGTCGCTGCCTGAAGCCAAGGGGAGAGCCCTGCTCTTGTGTTTCCAGCCTTCTCTGCTGGATCATCCCCTGTGTTTGTTTGGATTTCCTTTGGTTGGGGAGGGAATCTTGTCAGTGGAAGGGTGATTTTGATCGCTGGAAGTCTTCCCTTCGCAGAAGCGCTGGATTTGGGGTTGTTTGGCCAACAGGGCTCTGAGTAATGAAGGGATTTTGGGAGACTGTCGAGCAATGTTTAGCTGACACTTTTAAAAAAAGAAAATCCAGCCTTTTCCATGGCCTAGTTTATAGTAACTGAAAAAAAACCCAAAAAACCAAACGAAACAAAAAAAAACCTGGCATGGAGAACATTTCCAAGTTCAAAATTAAACAGGTTTGTTTATAGTAGCCACGATCCAGTATTTCACTGCCAGGATAAAAATAACCAGGACATGTGGCTGCAACGTCCCAGGAATCTGCCTCTCAGCTGGGAGATGGGAAGGGCACGGCCACGGGGGTGGCACTGCCAGCCCGAGGTGCTGGAGTTCACACACACAGCTGTGCTTCTCTCCCAAACCTGCCTGATTCTCATGCCTCATTTCCCCGGGAAATGTTCAGGATTTGCGTTTCTGCTGGTGAAAATCAGGAAAAGGGAGGTGGGGGTGATGAGCGAGCAAGGAGTTCCTCTCTTCTCTCTGCCTTGAAGCCAGGTGAGTGGTCCTTGCTGCCCCTCTCCTCTCTATCCCTGTCTTTCTCTTGTCCAGTGCATCTTTGTGGGGAAGAGCAGAAGGCAAAACACACCTCAGTTTAACAGTGGCTGGAGAAGCTGTACCTTGAGAGGCTGGCTCACGTTGGCTCTAAGAACTGGTGTTGTGGTTTCTGTGCTTCATTCTGTGCCTCACTTCTTTCTGTTCCTTTTCTCTCACCCTTTTTTTAAGCCTGGGCTGTGCCTTGTGCTTTTTGAGGGTGAGTGCAGTCGGTGCTGCTGAGTCGTTGTCTGTCCTCAGTCCTGGAGCTGGGGCTGGCAGTGCTTTCACTAAAAATCATGGAATCACAGACTGGTTTGGATTGGAAGGGACCTTAAAGCCCATCTCATCCCACCCCCTGCCATGGTCAGGGACACTTTCCACCAGCCCAGGGTGCTCCAAGCCCCATCCAGCCTGGCCTTGGACACTTCCAGGGCTGGGGCAGCCACAGCTTCTCTGCCCACCCTGTGCCAGGGCCTGCCCACCCTCACAGGGAGGAATTCCTTCCCAATATCCCATCTAACCCTGCTCTCTGTCAGTTTGAAGCCATTCCCCCATTGTCCTGTCCCTCCATCCCTTGTCCCAAGTCCCTCTCCAGCTCTCCTGAAGCCCCTTTAGGCACTGGAAGAGGCTCTCACGTCTCCCTGGATCCTTCCCTCCTCCAGGCTGAACCCCCCCAGCTCTCCCAGCCTGGCTCCATAGGAGAAATCCTATTTTCAGGTGTGTACAAATTGGATGCAAGCAAATACCTACAGCAAGAGCTGCCTGAATGAGCTCTGCTTTGCTGGAGACTCACTTCCTATTATATTTGAAAGAATACTTGACAGGGATTATGACATTCATTATCTGTTTCTAAACAGTTTTGATTTCTGTGGCTCCAAGGTGGCTCTGGATTCCTGGATGCAGAGCTGTTGAAAAGGAAATATTTTCAAAAAAGCAACTTAGTAGGTTTTCATTTAAACTTCCTATGGTTCTGGAGGAACAATTGATTCTTTTATCCCTTGAAAAGAAGGGATAAAGTGCTGAACCTATAAAAGACAGAGGAGCCTTTGCCTGTTGTAGCAGTGGGGTGTAGCCAGTGCTGTGATGACTGTCTGAAGTGCCACTGCTGCTGCAGTTCAGTGTTGCTGAACAAAGGACTGGGATACTCCAGGTGTCACAGCCTGCTAAAACACTTGGACAAGGAGCCAGCAGGTCACTGGGGAAGGGGGATGGTGGTGCTGGGAGTTGTGCTGCTCTCGAGGACTGTCACAGAATCACAGACTGGTTTGGGGTGGACCTTTAAAACCCATCTCATCCCACCCCCCTGCCATGGGCAGGGACACCTCCCACTAGCCCAGGGTGCTCCAAGCCCTGTCCAACCTGGCCTTGGACACTTCCAGGGCTGGGGCAGCCACAGAGCAACCTGTGCCAGGGCCTGCCCACCCTCAGAGGGAGGAATTTCTTCCCAATCTCTAATCCAGCCATGCCCTCTGTCACTTTAAAGCCTGTCGAGGTGCTGCACTCCCTGCCTGGGGTCACCTCTGTGCTCTGCCCTCTGCCCTCACCTTTTCCCACTGCCCTTTGAGTTCTGCCACCCGTGTGCCACCTGCCCTGCCCAGCCTGTCCCCTCCATCCCTGTGCTGCCAGGTGGCTGGGGGAGGAGCTGAGGGCACAGCAGGGCTGGGGCTGTGGGACAGGATGCTGGGTTGGTTCAGAGGAACCCTGATACCATCAGAGTCTTCTGCTTCCCCTGTGTGCTGGTTCTGTGCCTGGCACTGGGGTGGGGTGCAGCTCCCCGGCTGCAGGGGAGGCACATGGGCTTTGTGTGGTCCTTCCAAGAAAGAAACCTGGTGGGTTGCATAAAATAATATTTCTTTTTAGGTATTTCATTGGATTTTACCACAGCAGTGTTGATCAGGGGCGGATGAGTGATGGTTTCTCCCCTTTAACGTCGCTCGGGTTGTTGGGCTGCTTTAAAGAGCTTTCTGCTTTGTTTCTGACAGGGCTCTCTGTAGTTTTTATCTTCTAAAGTGCATTGCAGTCTTGATAGAACCTCAAAACAGGGTTGGTTTGACCTCAGTTTGTCTTTTGTAAGTGAAGTTTTCCGTAGAGTATATTAGGGAGGAAAAGTTCATGGGAACACGGTGACTTGACTTAAGCCCTTCAGTGATGAATTGCAAATGCTGTCTTTGAAATATGATTAATTATTTTGATTTTTTGTTTTTCAGTCCCTTGTGGGGAGCCTGGAGAACCTTCAGTAGAGCTGCTAACACTGATGAGAGATCTTTTATGCCAAGGTAGGAGTTTTTTACTGTTCTCAATGTATTTTTAATGAAATTTCTGTGAACATTGGAGTTGATAGGTTATTGCACCTACTCTCCTTCAGTGCTGTGTTCACTTACCTTTGTTGTTGCTTCTCTCTCCTCACCACCCAAATGATAAACTTCTTGATGGTGAAACTTTTGTAAGAGAAGCAGCTAATTTTTGCATCAGGTTTCTGTCCTGAAGGGCCTCAGCCCTTCTCCTCACCACCCTCCTCCAGCTTCTTCCGCTGCTTGGGAAATACCCAGAGAGTTTTGCTTCTTGATTCAGCCCCTGGGTTGAAGGAGGGTGAAAGATGAGGAGTTAGGAGAGTGCACCAGGGTTTGGCTGAGTAAAGATGCAGGTGAGCAGGTGCTCAGAGCCACATTTCAGGTTCCACCTTCATCTGTGTTTGCTTCCATCCTCTGGTCCTTCTCAGAGATCCTCTGCCTTTCAGTTTTGTGTATTAAAGCAGATATCCTGCATCTTTTCTGTTACCAGAATAGAGCCCTCACTCTTCCCTCAGGAAGGAGCTGAGCATCTTGGGGCTGATGCTGTGAATAGATAAACATCCATTTCTGTTGCTTCCTTGGCAGGGTTGGTGACAGTAGCAGCAGAGAAGAAATGCTGCTCTTAAAGACCAAAGAAAAGAGATTAATTCTGATGTATCAGGTGTTTCACAGTGTAGAAGCCAAGTTTTTTCATGATTCTAGATGAAAGAACCCTGCTGGTTTATTACTCTGGAGGCAGTGCAGGTGCTTTGGAGGGTCTGGTAGAGAAGGCAGGAGGGAGGTGCTGCTCAGGGCAGTGGTGGCTTGTGTGACCCGTGCTCTGTGGCCTGTGGTTGTCCTGCTGTAGCTTGGTGGCTCTGTGTGTCTGGAAAAAGGGAGCCCAAGCTTGGAGACACGCTCAGCTTCTGCTTTATTTCTGCACCACAGCACTCAGAACTAATGAGAGCAGTTTCACAACATTTACAGTTACTTTTTTCTACACTCCTTAGCGATCATACTCCTTTCTGACTCGAAAGAAACGCTTCACACCCATAATTTAATTCCATTTTGAAATGGAGCCGTTGCTTCACAGCATGTGACTCCACTCCAGAGAGCTCTGGAGGCAAATGAATGCTGCTGTGTCTCACTGTATTTAGGTGGGCTTCAACAGTTGCCAAATGAAAACTTGGCTGGGATGCAGCATAGTAATTTCTTGAGCACTCTATTCATGTTGTATAAACAGATAACATTAACATACTTGTGAAAGAGCTACAAGATAATTAAGATGTGTGGGGTTTACAGTAATGAGGCTCGTGTGTTTCAGGATCTTGGTTTCCCGTTGCACCTGAAAAAAAAAACCAGTCAGCAAATACAAGAAATGAGAAGTTAGTCTTGTAACTGCTCCCAGCTGAAACTTTCCCACAAGCATTTTGTACTATAAATAAGAAGTAAAAGAGTTCACAGCTAAATTTAACCCTTAACTTGATTGCTTTCTGGGTTTGCCTTGCTGGAACTGACTGTGGAACTGTAGGAAGGGAAAGATAAACTGGATCAATAAGTTGCATTTATGCTTTATGAAAAATGCCTCTCTTTTTAATTTCTAGGGGTTATCAGGGGGGAAACCATTGTTAGTTGGAATTCCCCTCTCCTTCCCATCCAAAATCATGATTTTTTAAAAGAAAGGAAGTGAATGTTACTTCTCAGGGAAATGCTGAAGCAGAAGAGCTCACAGTTCCCAGAATTTTAGCCAAACCCCACTGTCAGTGTCCTAGAGTGCATAGACCTTGCTAACTCTTTCTGGAAAACCCCTCTCAGTTTGGCTTGATTTCACAATTTTCATGAAGTTAAGCAACTGCAGCTCACATGGGCTTTAAGAGCTGAGGGAAAACCTCCTCAAGGTGCTTCAAATGATGGGCTGCACTAAAAGCTTCAGCTTTCTTCCCTCTTTAAGGCTTGGGTGAGTGAAGGGCAGCTTGGCTTCTCAGATTCTCAGCATGGGCAAGTCCGTCCTTTCTCTTACTCTGACTTAAAAATGAGCTTAAAGTTGAGCCAAACAGAACACAGACTTTGTATGTCTCTCTCCAGCTGCACGAGGGGTTCTTTAGTTTTTGTTCAAACTTAAATTTAGCAGATAAAACATGCTGTGGTTGAGGGTTAAAGTAGGATGTTTGGGGAAGGTCTCCTGTATCGTGTTCAGCAGGTCGTGATGCAGCTCCTGCAGGGACTGGAGATGGGCGAGCAGCACGTGGGTTTCCTCTTCATTCTCAGTTTCACAGCTTCCCTTGGGAATTGAAAGGATAGAAGAGAACCTGTCCCCATTTAATGATTATGTAAAGCCCAGACACAGATTGGCAGGGAGTTGTCCACATTGCAAAGCTAAAAATACACCCCCTGTTCTTCGCGGGCTCGTTAGCGGCAGCCGACAAGGTGATACCTTTCTCTCTCCAACCCCTTGGAAGATGTTTCTCCTTTTCAAAGCTGCAGCCAGGGAAGCCATAAATCCTGGGGCAGCGTTGGTTTGAAATGCCTCTGAGAAGCAGAGCTTGCCCAGGCTCATTGCACCCGAGTCTCTGAAGCCTTACTTGGGAAGGAAGCTCCGTCTCGCTGCGAAGGGGGAATTCGCTGCTGAGCTCATTGTTTGCTTGAGCTCCGTGGCTGGGGACAGCCCAGCCTGGCTTCTAATGTAAACATAGTGTAAAATGTTTATCACCAGCTTTGTCATTTGCCTTATTTGTCGGGGACTCTGGAGGAGAAGGAGAAGTTTTCTGGTGCTGCGTAGCGGGTTGAGGGAGTTGCAAGATTTCCATAAAAAGGCAGAGTCGGTGCCTGGGCGAGCAGAGAGGTTCTGCCTTGGCAGCCGAGTGTTGGGGCTGACCTTTTGCAGGGAGAAAACACTGACCTAAATCCTTCCCTGCTGGGGGTGGAGGGGAGAAGAAACCTCTCAGCTGCATCTCTCTGATCTAATTGTCTTGTCCAGGACTCACTGGTTTGTGCTCTGAAATGCTGAGGCAGCAGAGGACGGGCAGCGAGAGCCTGTGCTGCTCTGCAGGGCACATGTGGCTGTGCCCTGTTTGTACCAGGGGTGTTCCCCCTCTGCCTCTCTGAGGGGGCATCTCATCCAAACTGGGGCTGTCAGTGGCCATGTCACCCTCAATGTCCAGCTGGAAAACCAAGAATCATAGCTCTAATAACCATATGGCTGTTCACAGGACTGGTGAAGGGAGCGTGTCGCTGCTTTCAGGGGAGAGTGTCCTAAACCTGCCTGTGTTTTTAACTGGTTTTTTCCCTGCTTTGCAGATTGTTGCTATCTGAACAGGCCACACCATGCGTGAGTACAAGCTGGTGGTCCTTGGTTCAGGAGGTGTGGGCAAGTCCGCTTTGGTGAGTCCTGGGGAGCTGAAACTGATACACAAACTTCCAGCTGGCTCATTGCAGACAATGTTATAAATGCATTGGGGTATCTGTATGCCATGCCTTCCATGTAGCCACTGCTGAGAGAGCTGTGGAGCTCTATCATGGCTTTGGAGAGGGGATTAATCACTGCTGCAATAGCATTTCATGGGTACTTTCTGCGTGGGTGTTGTAAAAGGCTGGATGTCTGTATGTAAGTATGGAAAACCCAACCCACACTGGAACAGCAGGTGAAGTCTGGCTGTGCAGTGAGTTGGAAGGATGGAATTAGGGGTGGTTTCAGCCCTGCACACCTTGAAGGCTGTGTGTTTTCCGTGCTGAGTGAGCAGCCTGGGCTGAAAACAGGGCACAAGGAGAAGCCACCTCGAGCACGTGCAGAGGGAGAAGCAGAGTGATGACACTTTGGGCTCCTTAAGCACTTGGGTTGTTTCTAAGAAGAGGTTTACATAGCAGAGTTGATAGTAGAGCATTGTAAGAGAGATTCCTGTCACCAATTTATCACTAATCAGTCAAACAGCTCCCTCCAACAAGAAAGGCAAAGAACTGGTCAAGTGTAAAGTTATCTACGACAAGGAACTGCCCTGTGTTCCTTCACAGGGGATGATAATGGCTGAGCAGCCTTTCATGTCTTGCACCCTTGTTTGTTCTGCTGATAGAACCAGGTAAAAATCCGGGTAAATCACCTGCAGAACCCAGATGAACAGGAGGAAAGATGATCCAACTGTGTATCAAATTTGAGGTACCCTCTCAGAGATCCCACCCCAGTCTTTACAAGCTTTTTCCACCAGTACCTACTTGATTGTCTTACTTTTGTTGTGTAACATTGAAAGACTCACTAGGTAAAACAGGGCCCTTAATATGCTGTACATAACAATTACTCAGCATCTGACACACTTGAATTTCTGTATTTGCAAGTTGAAGTCTGAGTCAGCCTTTTTAACAGCTGAAATGCAAATACTCAGTCTGGTAAACAAAAGTTAAATTCTTTTTGACAGCCTGGGTGCTAAGTCAGCAGTATTTTCTAATTCATATGTAACATAGATCCATTATGTTTATAACAGCACACAATAAGTGCCAATTAGCAGCTGAGAGTGGGTAATATTTAGCTTTCAAAGTGTCTGTGTACTTATTTACAAGCATTAGCAAGGAGAGGTAGCCAGGTGGGAATTAAAATAATATGGAGGTCACTTTAAATTTCATTCTTCCAACTGTATAAACTGAACTGTCCAACAAAGAGGTTGGTGTTCCTTTTCAGTTCTGTGTTTTCACTGGAGTGTGGGTGACAGTCTGGTGTTGTTTCACTGCAAATCCTCCTTGTTGTTTTAACTCTTCTGTGCCAATATGATGCTGATTGTGCTTTTGGTAACGGTGATGGAACAGCAGAAAACCTTCACGGTTATTAAGGCACAGTTATTTGGCAGCTTTTGTTTCCTGTACAGCAGTTTTCTCCCCATTTCTGAGGCTAAAAATCCTCTGGAGTGGTAGTGGGTGACACCATTACAAGAGTGTCCAGTTGGGCACAGTCTGGCACAGAACTGGAAAGTAAAGTGTGGATGCACAACCCCAAACTAAGGGAAAGTTCTATAAGTCTTGGAGCTGCACATAACCCAAAACCAACCCCAGATTTGTGGCTTCTCCCCTGGCCTCTCTTTTCACCTACAATCAGTAAAAGTGCATTAGAGGTTAAGAATATTACATAGCAAAATCTCTCTCATTTTGAGAAGAGAATGCATGGATTCAGTTAATTTTCCTTCAGAGTAGTGCTGTAATTGCAGATAGAAAATAAGCCTTGTGAGTGTTAGAGAAGAAAGATTCGATGTTGTGAGTGGTTTGTCAGATTCTCACACTCAAGGCTGGTTCACAGAGTTCCCAAAATAAAGTGGTGCAGATGTGACCAACTTCAGTTCTCATGTGTGAGCCCCGTGGCAAAGCCTGCTGCTTCACAGCTGGGCTAACCTAAATACCCTAAAATATACAGTAACAATCCTAAAATATAATCTGTAACCTACAACTCTTACTGCTGGTTTTTATTGTTGATGGAACCCTGTCATCCACATTCAGTATCTTACTATAATGCTTTTGCTGAGGTCTGTTATCTCAGGCAGACTGAGACAACCATTCAGTGTGACAAGAAAATAGGGGAGAAGCTGAGACTTTGATCATTAGAGTGTCAAATATGTTTATTTAGTGATACAGAATGATTTCTAAATGGGGTACATAGTACTAGAAGTCTTTTATGTTAAAAGAAAGCAGACTGTGAGGAACTGTGAGATGAGTGATAGGACATGGGGGAGTGGCTTTAAGGTGAAGTAGATTTAGATGAGATTTTAGGAAGAAATCCTTCCCTGTGAGGGTGGGCAGGCCCTGGCACAGGGTGCCCAGAGAAGCTGTGGCTGCCCCATCCCTGGGAGTGTCTAAGGCCAGGTTGGATGGGGCTTGGAGCAATCTGGGCTGGTGGGAGGTGTCCCTGCCCATGGCAGGGAGTGGGATGGGATGATCTTTAAAGTCCCTTCCACCCCAAACCATCCTCCAGGCTCTCCAGGTTTCACTCGTGTGCCCCAGCTCTGGGGGTGGGATCCAGAGCAGCCCCCTGTTCCCCTGGGATGAGCTGGACTGAAATGTGGATGTTCCACACTGTACAGGTTGCCAGTTCCTCAGATGAAATTTCAAGTCTTCCATATTTGGTGGGTTTTGTTCACAGGCACTGAAGTAAAGGCATTTTTGGGGGTATCCTCCTTTATGAGAAAGGCAAACAGACAGTTCCTGTGCAGAAAGGTTTTGAAAACTTGCTTGAATAAAGTGATCTTAATTCAACAGAAAATACACACATTTTATTCTAAAATCTGAAATTTTAGATGTCTTTTTCTCTGGCCCCCGTTATTGAATTTTAACAACAGAGTGGAGTACTTTTTTTTGTTGTTACTTTTTCCTAAAGTGCTTCTTGGTGAATATTTCTGGTTGTGTTCAGCTCACTTAATTCTTTTATTCTTTCCTTTCTCCCCAGACTGTACAGTTCGTTCAGGGAATTTTTGTTGAAAAATATGACCCAACAATAGAAGATTCATACAGAAAGGTAAAATACCATCATTTTTATTTCTTTCAAGTCTCACAGAGCTTTCTTTTTAATAATGCAACAAAAGCTTACCCAGAATGAGAAGGGTCTTTTCTGAGAAAACATTATGGGTGCTTAGAACAGCAGCAGGAAAGGGATGCATGGAAAAGCATCAGTGTTGGAAAGGGTTTCCTGCACGTTTGACTTTGGCTTTCCAGAGCGTTTTACTGGCTTAGGGCCTCTGAATGCAATCACACAAATTGTACCAGCTACTCTAAAGCTGAATTCCCAGGGAATGGTGATTTGGGCTGTTTCCTAACTTAGTTCTGTTTAACAGGAGGATTAAACCTCCATTAGTCCATATAACCAAGAGCTTTCATGTTACGTCTCTGATGGCTCGGGGCAGTTTGAGGCTGCAGCTCTCCCCTGGTTGCCTGTTTCTTCCTTACAGAGAGAAATGTGGTGTATTTTCCTGAGCCAGCACCAATTTCCACTGCCCATCCTCCTGCCAGAGCTTCTGGTTGATGCCTGGGAACAGGAAGAGCTCAGCCAAAGCAGGGTCAGGCTGCTGCTCAGCTCTGTTTGCTGTAATTTGATTTAAAGTTATTACTTCAAGACATAAATATGTCAATATTTGCTGTGTGTATGCTGTGTAGAAGTTGTTATACAGGATATATCCCCCTTCATCACAGCAGGTTGCACTTGCCCTGGGTTGTTCCCTTCTAAGAAAGGCTCTTTTGCCATTTAACTCCAACGTGTTCTGCTTGGTTTGAAGGGAATGAAATTCTTTAGGGCTGTTTTGGAGGCAGGGTTGGAATTGCTGAGCAAAAGTCCTTGTCAGGGTCCCTGTTACGTAATTCCATCCACAGAGCTGCTTTCTTCCTTGCACTCATGTCAAGTGACCCATTGTTGTAGGGATTAGCATAAATGTCACCATCATTAAAGGCACCAAAACACGAAACAAAAACTTGTAACATTCGTGCCCGTGTGTAAATTGTGGGATCAGTTCTGCTCTTAAATGTACTTGACTTTCCTGGAATTACCCTCCTTGCATCTGAGACATTTCTCAGTGAATGGAAACTTGCAAAGTCTGACACTGAGGATCCTGAAAGATTGTGGTTTTTCTTTTCTTCCTTACTCCCTTCTCCCCCAGCAGCAAAGGAAAATTAAAGTTTTAAGGTCCCTTGATTTGTAAGAGTGGATTAAGTCGGGATATTTACAATCTCACTTAAGTTGAGATGTTTACAGGGAGCTGCTCATTTAAGCCTTTGTAATGAAGGGAGTCCTGGAGCATGTGAGCTGACCCAAATGCCTGGCTTGGGGCATAATTAATCCTCTAATAGCAGTGCTGCTCAGCCTTGGGGAGGTGCAGGTGCCTGCCTTGCTTACGGAGGTCTTTGTGGCAGGAGTAAAAATTCAGCTGAGGTTCCTCTTGTGTGTCCCATTTGAGATGTTTGAGTTTGAACTGTTTGTCTCTTCCCTTTTTTGCACAGCAAGTGGAAGTAGACTGTCAACAGTGTATGCTTGAGATCCTCGACACAGCAGGGACAGTAAGTCTCATTCCTTTTTCTAATTGCTATGGAGTTTCTTTGTTAAGAATGGTAATCCTGCCCAAGCAAAAACAATAAATCAGCTGCAGTAATGTAAATGGAAGGATTTTGGTGAATAACCCACACCCAGTGTGGTGAATGAGCCCCTGCAGCCCCTTGCCCGGCTGGTGCCCCCGTGCTGGGACACACAGGTTGGTGCCTCCTGTGCCACTCCCCTTTTCTCTGCCATCCACTGTGGTCTCGTTATTGACACCCTGGTACAGTTATCATTTTAAACATGAATTCTGTAAGTGGCCAGAATACACAGGCACAGACTGAAGCCAGTCCCAGGCACAGGGATTGCTTCCCACGTGTCCCATCAGCCTGCCCAGGGAGGATTTCCTCAGTAAGTCTTGTACCTGCCAAGGAATCCTCCTTCACCCAGGTGGCACCTCCCTGGCACTGCCTCGTGCTGCTTTGTCCTTCCTGCAGCTGGGGTGACTCCCTTTGCTGTGCCAGTGTCACCTGCCACTGTGCAAAGTCCTGTCCCTGAACAAACAACCCCTGTGATGGTCGAGTGAACATCACAGGGAGGGGAGGTCGTGCTCCCTAAAAGTTGGTTTTCCTTGGAAAGCTTTGAAAGTGACCAACAGCAGAAGCAGAAATGGTCGTCACGTGGGTCTGGTGAAATTCCTTTCACAGGCTGGGACAAAGGCAGCTCTGAGCTGGGGCAGATTGTCCAGCCTGCTCTGGCTTTTCATTGCATTGAACCTCTAAGCCATTGTCATGCTGGACATGGTTGGTGTAAAACTGTGCGTGGTCAGAGGTGAGCAGGCAGTGCCTTCCCACAGTTGTGCTCACTGAGTGGGGGGCACTGCTTCACTATCATGTGAGAGGAGAAATCGCATTTCCACTCCCTGTGTGTTGTCTGGGGAGTTGGGCTGGTGGCAGACTTGTTCTTGACACCTTATCAGCAAATAAATGCAAGATCACTGCAAAATGTGTCACCAAATTTAAGCACCTTTTGTTACGGCTGGGACATTAAACAGCCCATCTGCAGAGATGTTCATTGCTGCTCTTCATCCTTTCTCATTTTTTCTCTATTAAGGGAAAAAAAACCCAAAAAACAACAAAGGGAGAGAGATCTGTTAATGCTTTTATTCAATTTCCATGCTTCAGTGGATTTCTGAGAGGGGAAAATATGTAAATCCATGTTGTGTGCCACTATATTCTTGCCTGCAGTATAACAGAAGTATTGCTTTGTAACTGTTCATTAGCTGCATTCACTGGCTAATTACTTTAAAAAATATTTGATTCCAGGAGCAATTTACAGCCATGAGGGATCTCTACATGAAGAATGGGCAAGGGTTTGCACTAGTATATTCTATAACAGCACAGTCCACGTTTAACGACTTACAGGACCTGCGGGAACAGATTTTACGGGTTAAGGACACTGAAGATGTAAGTGAAGTATTTTCTTACTTCTGCAAGTGGTTTCAAAGTGTTTGTAGGCACATACAGGCATTTGAGAGCAAAGTTTCTTTCAACAAATATTTTTGGCTTGTGTTGAATAAGTTCCCTTGGCGTTGTTATTTTCAGTGTTGTTGTTTTGAGGCCCAACACCTGCTAAGGGGCATAATGAAAGCATGTCCTGGAAGTGTGACAGTGCTTGGAACTGCTGGCAGTGGATTGAAAACAACATCTCTCCTTTCTCTCCTTTTAACTCCTGTCCAGTTGTTTGCATTTTCTTTCTTTGTGCTTTAGCAAAGCTAAGGAGAAGTAACAGCCAAAGTCACTGCTGCTGCTGGTGGTGGTGGTGGCAGATCTGCAGCTGCCTTGCAGTGGAGACTGACATTGCTTTTCCCAAATGTACGAAGGGGGAATTGAAGTCCAAAGCTGTGACATTTCCCAGAGGTCAGCTGGGAATTTCCTGGAGCAGGGCAGTGCCATTCCCTGTGCCCCATTCCCTGGGCCCTCTGTGCTGGTGGCACACGTGGGGGTCAGGAGCTGATGGACTGCAAATAGAAAGGATGTGGCCAACTTAGTGACCAGTCTGTGCTGTGGAGTTGAAGTGTCATTAGGATTGACAGCCTTTTTTTTGGGAAATCATGGAATGTTCCTTTGTTTTCTTGTCTCTCAGTGGGAGGGGCAGTGTCAGAAGGGGCTGGGGAGGTGGCTGGGAGCCTGTCCAGCACTGAGCTCTCCAGCTGAAGTGGCCACAGGTCTTGTGGCAAGAAATAGAGATTCCCTTAGAACTGTGGAATTGTTAAGGTTGGAAAAGACCTCTAAGATCATCAGATCCAGTCAACCCATCACCACCACGGCATTCACCACCCTCACTGTAGCTGTGCAGTGTCCTGGTGTGTGAGCTCTACTTTGATGGGACTTTGTTACCCTGTGAAAATGTGCTTGTCCCTTTGTGCAGGCAAGGAGGGTGTTTAAGGCTCCAGGACCCGTGTGTGGGAGCAGGCATGGTCCAGCTCTGCCTGTCCCTGGGCATGGCAGTGGGACTGTGCAGAGCACCCTCCCAGCCCCAGGCTCCTCAGCTCTCCAGTTTCCTTCAAAGGAGGTCACACAGTTGCATGAATTAAATCATTAAGGCACTCACAGACTCTTAGCCAATGATGCAAGATTGTGATTTTAGCTGTTTAAAACCCTTTTTAAAATAAGGAAAAATTACATGTAGGTAGTTTGCATTCTGTGCTGTTTGACAGAAGAAAACCATGTCCCAGAGCTCCACTTCATGCTCCTGTAGCTGGAACTCTTTGGTGGCCTTTAATTCCTAAAGGTGTGATGCAGGTGAGGTCCCAGGTGACTTTTGCCAGGGAGGCTCTGTGGGAACTCTCTCTCTGTAGGCTTCTTCCAAAAGAAGCTGGTAATTGTATTCAAGGGTTTGCCCTGAGGAATGTGAAAGATATTGCCCATTTTTTTTCCACTGGCAGCTCAAAAACAGCCTCTGCCTTTGCTGTGGATTCCTCTGGGGTGGTTTTAGCTGTGCAGGGATCAGTACACAGAGCCAAGGGCACCTGGTTAGGCCAAATCCTGGCTAAGCCATGTGTGTTTTATTCAAATACCCATCCAGGAAAATGCAGTTGGAGCCACGAGCAGAGCCCTGGGGACTGAGGGCAACCTCCCAGGGCTGCTGCTTCCCTTGGAGCCTCCTGGTCCTGCATCCTCATTACCTGGCTTTGAAGGGCTTTGGTTCTCTCCTTGGTTTAACAAGCTGAACTTCTATTTATGCAAAACTGCTTTTCATTTAGGTAGGGATTATGGCAGGGTAAATCCCTGGTAAGAGCAGTCCTGGCTTGGCTCTACTCACTCACTGGAGCTGGGCAGGTTCCTCACACACTAGACACTGTGCCTTTCCTTTTTACCTCAGTGATTTGATTTAATTATTAAAATGCATTTATTTCTTTTCTGTTAGGGGGATGTTACTTGTTGAGTCCAAGCTTGAGAACCTCGTGCACATTTAAGCACATTTAAGCTGAGTTAGGGAAACGTGCTCCTTCCTGTAGGTAGTTTCAGAATGTGTCTTTGAAAGTCCCAGTACAGAAACCTTTAAATTATCTATGTCTGGCAAAGCTTAAATTCCAGTCTTCTACAGGAAATAGTCAATGATCAGAAGGTAGTTGGTCATCAAACTCCATTTCTGGCTCTGTGATGAACAATTAATACCTTTTGAAATAACCTTAAACAGAGTTTCATGTCTTTCAAACCTCTACTGCTTACCCATCACTTTTTGCCCTGTTATTTCACACTTTAGTTTTTTGCTGAACATGTTCAAAACACATTTTCATGTTTTGGCATGGGAAAATTTCTCTTAACTGTCTAGAAAACTGTAAGGAAGGAGATTGAGCTGGTTTAGTTGTAAATATCCTGTAGATCTCTGACTCAAATGGAGCTTTTTTTGAATTTGCTTCATCCGTACTGTGACTCCAGGCTCCTGATGTTTTTTGGTTCTCAAAAATAAAAAACACGATCATTTTCTAATGTGTGTGTGAGTTTTAAATACAAAAACTAATCTTAAGTGTAGTTGTATCAGGAAGAGCCTACAAATGCTAACATTGCAGCAGATTAAAAACACACACAGAGTGTGTTGTGAATTACCAAAGGAAGCGGATAATGATTTATTTTCCAGCTGGAAAGCACTCATTTTCTGTTCAAAGAATGAAATGTTTGAGGAAGTGGAGCGGGTGCACACCCTCAGCAGCAGTTCTTTAGGGGTTTTTTTTCTCCTCCTACCCAGTGGAAGGGAAACAGGATGCTGTTGCTGCTGAGGCCATGTCCTGCCGTGGTCTCGCCTCCAAACCCACCTCAGCTCGGGCTGTATCACCCCTGAGATCTGTGAGGTGCAGGAGGCTTAAAGGCAAATTCCACATTACACTTGACCCCAAGTTCTCAGGTGTTCAAAGTCCTCACCTCTGTGTACCTGTCCCTCAGGTGGGTGCCCCCTGGGCAGGGTGCTGCTGGAGGGGTGGGCACTGACTGGGACCACGCTTGTCCTCCTGCAGGGGTGGAGATGCCACCAGAGGGGTGGTGGGTTTAGTTGTTACGGAGCCATTTTGGGGTGGTTTTTGTTTGCTTCTTTAAGGTCTTAGAGAATCCCAGCCTGGTTTGGGTTGGAAGGGACCTTAAAGCTCATCCAGTCCCACCCCTTGCCACGGGCAGGGACACCTTCCACTAGCCCAGGTTGCTCCAAGCCCCGTCCAACTTGGCCTTGGACAGTTCCTTTTCTACCTATTTGTGTTGGAAGGCTACAAACCATGGTAGAGACTGCCTGGGAAAGAGAGAACACCTTCTGAAATGATCTATCAGGACATTAAGATGTCATAGTGCTGGGTTTAACCATCTTTTTGCCCCATTTCTTTCTGCTGAGAGAGTTTTAACTCAATATCTAAACATAACTGAGGAAAGTCTAGGAAGGAGCTCCCATCCTTTCTACTGCCCCTCATGCTGGGCAAGTTGAGGGACCTGGAGCTGGAGCTGTGTCAGGGCAGGTTTGGGTTGGATCTCAGGAAAAGGTTCTTCCCCCAGAGGGTGGTGGGCACTGACCAGGCTCCCCAGGGCAGTGGGAACAGCCCCAAGAGCTCCAGGAGTGTTTGGACAACACTTTTGGGGACAGGGTGGGATTTTGGGGTGTCTGTGCAGGGCCAGGAGTTGCACTGGATGATCCTTGTGGGTCCCTTCCAGCTCAGGATATTTTATGATTCTGTGACTCCTTTCCCTGCTGCCTGATGCAAACACATTGCTAATAAGCATTTACTACAGCCAAGGTCGTTTTCCTACAGTATTAAATTTCTGTTTTTCTATAGGATGTGTCACAAGGAATATGGTTTCCCCAAGGCACTTTTTTCCTCATGAAGGAGCAAGAAGGTGACTCACCCAAACACTTTAGAAAGCCAGTGGCTTAAGGAGAGGGGCAGATGCCATTTCATCATTGTCCTGAACAAATGATTTGCCTGTATTTGCATGATGAGTGTAGGATGAGTCTTTTGAACTCGATATCAAGTGTTTGTTTTGATACTGCATGAGATTATTTTTGGGAAGTGATGTGCTTTCAGGAACCGAGCTGCTGGGTGGTCACTAGCTGGACATTTTAATTATTCTAAGCTAATAAATACCAAGCAGTGTTTGTGCCCTTTGTGGTGAACGTCCTCTGTGTGTGTGCAAAACGTGTCAGTAGGGTGAGATTGTCCTGGCATGGGAAAGGAAAGGCAGGTGGGCTTGTGCTCAGGGCTGTGGGAATCCTTGGCTGCACAGGACTAATTCCTTTGGATTCCATGTCCAGGGCAGTGTTTTTCCAAGGTGTTCCCATTTATTATTTTGAGGCTTGACAAGACAGGTCAAAGGGGCTGAACTGTGGAATATATGTGTGAAAACACGTGCTGTGTGTGTTGTACAGACTGAAGCTGTCTGAACTGGGCTCTTGGCAGCAGTTCATCCTGATGTCACAGCAAAGGCCTGAGATGCATTTCAGGAACAAATTAACTTTTGGACTAAAATGGTGTTGCATGTAGAGCCCAGAAAATAAAACTTCACTGCCTTAAAGCTGTGCTGAAATATTATCATTGGGTTTTATATGTGTTTAATTTAGTGCACCAGGGTGTCTGTGGTGTGGACTTTGTTCAACCCTTTCCCAGCAGGCATCTAAATTCCAGCCTGGTCTGTCAGCTCTGCTGAACTGCTGAGTTTTAGTGGTTTTCATAGTTTTATTTTCTCTGTGAGCCAGTTGTGCAGCCCACATTTTGCACGTGAACTTGCTGATGCATCTCTCCCTCTTGCTTGTTCCTCTGCAGGTGCCCATGATTCTGGTTGGCAATAAATGTGACCTGGAGGAAGAGCGGGTCGTCGGCAAAGAGCAGGGGCAGAACTTAGCAAGACAGTGGTGTAACTGTGCCTTTCTAGAATCTTCTGCAAAGTCTAAAATCAACGTAAACGAGGTAACTCGGAGCTGCTCCCTTGCCTTCCCACCTTCAGCAGGAACGGGGCAGGAAACCAGCACGTGGGGCTGAACTGGGAAGATGCAGGGTGACTCTGAACTGTCAGCTCTGCAGTGTGTTCAGCTGCTTTCTGTTTGGTTTAAGGAGATCTGCTCCTTTTTCTCTGGAGAGGGTGGGAATGGCAGAGGCTCCTGAGCAAGCCCAGGATGACTCTTAGCTCAGAGAAGCTTTATCTGGAAGGTGGATTTTTTCAAGGTAACAGCTGCTATCCCTAATGTGGGTTATGCCCCATTGTACCACTTGTCCTGTTGTGTCATGCTGGCTGGTTTTGAGGTATTTGCATTTCACGTTCCTGCTATGTCCAGCCACTCAAGCAGACACCCTATCACAGCCACCAACTTGCTGAGACTGTGCCCAAACACAGGTCTAAGCAGTTGCCCAGCTTTAAATGAGCTCAGCTTTTGCCCTGGGGTGCCTTTTCCCACTGTCTGGGGCCGTGGAGTTGTGCTGAGAGAGCCCCAAGCCTTTATTCCGTGCTGCGAATTATCTGCCTGTGACACAGGCCAGGTTTGCAGGGACAAAAGCTAAGGTGACCCCGTGCAGTGAGGCTGGTTTGGTGCCAGCAGATAACTGGGACCGTTTAGGAGGCTGTGAGATAAGCAGGAGCAGCAGGATCTTGGCCTGAGCCCAGGGTTGATTTGGCAGCCAGAGGGACGTGCCCTGCGCTGCATCGAGCTGCTTCAAAGGCAAGGCAGCTCCAGGCTGCATGAATTGCAGCTTCTGTGGTTGGGATTAGCCTGGCTGGAGAGCACTGATCCAGCCCAGGAAATAGAGCTGAGCCACACTCGCTGCCAGGAGGGATTTATTTGTGTGTGTGTGTGTGGCTGAGCTGTAGTAAAACTGTGCCTGGTAACGAAGGGACGGGCGGCTCGGTGATCAAACATCACCGCAGAGCGTGGCAAATTCGGGTTTATTTGTGTGTTTGGTGCAGTTTGGTGGTGTAAGACTGACCTCTCATTATAGCCAAAGGTGCCTCAACACTGGGTGGGAAAGGGCATTGTGTGGTGGGCAGAGCCCTGAGCTGTCCCAGGGTTACAAACCCTCATCCCTACACGTGTGAATCCCGGGTCTCCCCGTTTCCCTGCAGCCTCCAGGGAGATCACACCGTGGAGAAGAAAATGACTATCTGGAAGATTAGTTTCTGGTTTCATTGTGATCTTCATTTTCTGGATTCCTGCCAGTTTACATTGTCTGCTTGTGAAAAGTAGAAAAGCTGAGGAAAACAAAGAGGAAAAACAGTGTGAATGAAGCAACTCCCTGCTCTGGTTGTTTGTGTCCTGCTGGCTCGTGGGCTGCGGGAGTGTTTGCATTATTTGGGGGTTTGGTTTTGCTTTCCCGCTACTTTTGGACTTTAACTTTGTTAAAAACTGGATAAAGGGTGCTAAATTTCTATGGGCATTTGCTGAATGTGACTCAAGCCTCTCATCCTTAAAATAAGCTTTTAATCCAGAGTGAATCTTCGTAGGAGGACATCAAGTGTCCTTCTGGTGACCTCTGAGATGCTCTTGCACCACACTGACTTTTTTAGGGATGGTGGCATTCCTGAAACCTTGTTGCAGACTCCTGTACTCACAGTCAGTACTAGCAACTTAAATAATCTCTTACAATGGAAAATTTTAAATTTCCAGTTGCTACATTATGCTGCAAACTGTTTCTTTGTCTTCTGAATTTCCTTGGAATCAACAAGAATTTGTGAGCTGTCAGCCACTCCAGGAAGGGAAAAAAGTAAACAAGGACAAGGGTGGAGCCTTTTGAAGGTTGAAATATTTCTCCTCAGTGCTGTGACCCGGCTCCAAGCATTTTTGCAAAGCTCATTTTGCTATAAATGGGTTGAGTATTGCTGGGAAAACAACTCAACAGCAACAGCCTTCACAAGAAACTCGTCTGTGCAGCTGAAAGAGGGCCCTGTAATCGTCCCCTGCTGGAAATGTCGGAGTTCAGGGCAGATGTTTGGAGGGAGAAAGGCAAGGAAAAGGGCTGCCTTGCCTTTCCTTTCCTTTCCTTTGCCTGCAGTGGGAATACACTGCTGCTGGTGGAGCAGTGCTCTGCAGACACTGCCCAGCCCAGGGCTACCAGGGAGAGCATGAGCCTTAAGGACATTATGCCTGTCTTAAAAACCCTTTTGTTACTGCCCAGTTTTCTCCCACTTTTCCAAGGGAAGCAGGGAAATTGTTGCCATTTCATTGCCATGCTCTTCTGAAGCCTTTGGTCATGATAAACTGAGCTTACAGCTCCCTTATGTTCTGCACTCTGATGTGAGCTCTGTCTCTTGTTCCACGAGCAGCTGCTTGAGGAACATGTTTTAGTAAATTCAAGCCCTTTTAATTGAATTTATGCAACTGCTGCAGCCACCAGGAAAGAGTGTCAGCTCCCCAGCCTGCCTCAGTTTGGACACTTACTGTTCTATCACTTGGATTTTGCAGCTTGTGTTTTTCATTTTCAGATCTTTTATGACCTGGTCAGACAGATAAATAGAAAAACACCAGTGGAAAAGAAGAAGCCTAAAAAGAAATCATGTCTGCTGCTTTAGACTCCCATCATGCAGCAGCTCTGAGCCAGGTAAGAGGGCCCTGAATTCTGCCTGTGGCTCAGGTGATTTGTGAGCTGCTCCTAACAGAGAGGACTCTCTCCCCTTCCCTCTGCTGCTCTTCCTTCTGTCTGCTCCCAGATAGGAAATTAAAAAGTCACTTGTACTGCCTGACCTGGCAGAGGAACTCCTGCTTCTCTCCCTTTCTCTTTTTTTGGGTTGATGAGTGTGAGAGAGCAGGAACTTCCTTTTGGCTGCTGCAGGTTCTCCCTCTGGCTTGTGACACCAAGCCCTGAGGCCCCCCAGCTCAGTTTTGCTTCCTTTTTATCCTCTGATGACATCTGGTAGCATCTGTGCAACTTGTGTTACTGCTGCTGCTGTCTCAGCCCTGGGTGCTTTGGGGACAACCACAAGTTGATTTGGGTGGGACGTGGGTTTCAATGGCACAGAAATAAAAAGCTGCCCACCAAGAAAAAAACGAACCCAAAAAAAACCCAAAACAAAAACCCCAAAAAACACCCCAAGGTTGGACACAGCTATAAATAATCTTCCTGTGTATCTTGGCAGGGAACTCTGTGTGCTTACAGCTGTTCTGTCGTGCTCCTGAAAGGAAACAGCAGCTCTGTAGCTCCAGGTTTGGGGCACAAATTTCCCTCTTGGGAGGCAGGGAAGGGGCCTGGGTAATGGCCCATCTCTGCCACGTGCCTTTGTCACCATGGGCTGCAGAGACTGTCACCTTCTGGGGGGTTTTGTGAGCCACCAGAACCTCGGTGGTCTGTCCTGTAGTTCACCAAGAGGCACAGTGAGCTGGCAAAGCAGCTCAGCTGCCCCTGTCCTACAGCACTTAAGACAAACTCGTGGTCTTAGAAGGACTTCAGGGATGAATTCCCCCAAAGTCCATGCTGTGGATGGTCATTTAGGCAGACTAGGTGTGGCTGAGTAGCAGAAGTGGAGCTGTGCAATTAACCTGGCTGCTAATGAGCTTCACTGATGGATGAGGCTCCTACCCTGACCCTTGGGTGGCAGAATGTAACAGCTCAGGGGTGTGGGAGGGCTTGAGGAAAAGAAATGGAAGAGTCTTAGTGGCTTTTCCTGTTGCTCAGGTGATCCTGTGAATGTAGCTGGTGTGGTGCCAGCTCCCCCAGCCCAGGATGGCACCTGCTCCATGCTGGCCTGGCACAGCAGTGCCCAAGAGCCTGCACACAAGGCCAAGCCCAGCAGCAGCTCAGCACTGCAGTGCTGGGAACTGCTAAAGGAGCTCCTGCTTTCAGTCAGTCACAGTCACAGAATCCCTGAATGGGTTGGGTTAGAACAGACCTTAAAGCCCATCCAGTTCCACCCCCTGGTATGGGCAGGGACACCTTCCACCAGCCCAGGCTGCTCCAAGCCCTGTCCAACCTGGCCTTGGACACTCCCAGGGATCCAGGGGCAGCCACAGCTTCTCTGGGCACCCTGTGCCAGGGCCTGCCACCCTCCCAGGGAACAGTTTCTTCTTAACATCCAACCTAAATTTCCCTTCTTGCAGTTTGAACCCATTCCCCCTTGTCCCGTCACCATCTGCCCATATAAAAATTCCCTCTCCCTCCTTTTTAGAAGCCCCTTTGGGCACTGGAAGGGGCTCTCAGGTCTCCCCAGAGCCTTCAGCAGGCTGACCATCCCCAGCTCCCCCAGCCTGCCCTTGCTGATGGCCCTTCTCAGAACACTCCCTCCTCCCCATGCCCCCAGATCTGCTCTGGATGGTCAGAATTCCACAGTGCCTCCCTCCCTCTTCCTAAATCTCTTCCCAGTTCCCTGCCTGTTGCTTACAGCTGGATTAGGGCTCAGCTCTCTGACTCCTTAAGCTTTAAGAGCATCCCAGAAATCCAAAATGCCCTCTAAATGGTCCATGCAGTGGTGGATTCCAGCTACCTTTGCCCTTGGGGTGGATGGTTGAGGGGCAGTGTCACTATCACAGCAGTGACAGACGGGTGACAGTTGGTTGTCCCTGCTCTGTGGCCGTGATAAAACAAGAATATCTTTCTCAGAGTTGCAGTTTTCAAATGTCTTTGCTGTACCTAAGAACAAACCCCAGTTCTGGGAAAAAGAAGCTCTTCTGAAATGGTTTGTGTGGCACAGACCATTGGCTGGGGCAGCTTTCAGGCCTTTGAGATCATCCATCACTAAATTCAAAAATATCCCTCCAGCATCTTTTATTTTTATTTATTTATTTATTTAACATTTTCTCCAGATTGCAGGAATGAAGAACTGTTGCCTAAATGGAAAGTGCCAGCATTCCCAACTTCAGAACCTTATGGAAATGAATAACATATCGGAAGAAGCTTCTCCTGTTTTTTTATATACTACGAGAAGAATTTAGATCTTAAAAATGGTTTGCACACAGTCCCTGGAAAAAGAAAAGAAAAGAAAAAGGCAATTGCTCTGTGTATATCTCTTGGAAATTTAAGCCAATATTCCTCCTCCTTTGCAATAGCAATTAACAGATGTGAAAATAAATATAATTGACTCTAGTCTATGATTATCCCAAGGAGCATGGATGCATTTCAAATGTTAGAGATTGCTACTTTAATTAAAATTTCATATTGACCATTTTAGCCTCATTTCTCCCCATCAAGCACTAAAAACGTTCCACTGTTATCTTTTATATCTATAACTATAGATATATATTATGTGAAATGGCCCTTTGAACTCACCACAACAAATAACTTTTTGAGTCATTGACTTCATTTTCTATTTAAAAGTTACGGAGTATCATTATTTTCATTCTGCCATTATATTCTAATTAAAAATGTTTGTGCATAATGCTTTGGAAAAATGGGTCTTTTATAGGAAAAAAAAACCTGGGATAACTGATTTCTATGGCTTTAAAAGCAAAAATATATAATATACTAAACCAACTCTAATATTGCTTCTTGTGTTTTCCTATCACAGATTAAATTACAGCTTTTATGAATGATTAAATTTTAGTACATTTTCATTTTTGTTTCTGTGTTTTTGTTATGGTTTCCAGACTGGCTTTTGTCCATGTTTTGTGAATTCCTCTCTCCCATCCTGGATCCCAGCAGGATCACAGCCTTGGCTGTGTTGGATGTACCACCCAAAAAGTACAGCAGGCAACTTTGAGTTACTCTTGTGTGTTCTTTTGGTTGTTGAAAATTGTATTTCTGCTGGAAATATTTCCTCTGTACAATTATTTCGATGTGTACAAATTTCATGCTGACTTTGATTTCAGTTTCACTCATTGCTTGGGGACAAAGGCCCTGTTTTGGCTGATGGTCCCTGATCAGCTGAAAGGGGTTTATTTTTTGTTTCATGTTGGGTTTCTTTCTTGTATTTTTTTTTAAATACCTTTTGGTTTCACAAAGTTTCAAAGAGCAGGACGTGCAGAGACCCGCGGGTGCTCCATCCTCCTGTCTGTGTGCAAGTCCCAAACCCCACCCTGGGGGTGATGCTGCTGGAATTCCCACAGAGCTGGAGGATTTGCTCCTGCTTCACTTCTGAGTAAGTGAGAAGAGAAATGTACCTTCAGAGTGGAGAAAACTCAGGCCACGCCTTGTCCTGGCGGTTGAAATGGGAAATCAAAGTGTGACAGTCCCTGGACCCGCTGTCGACTTTTATTGGAAACCAGGGGGGGAGAAATTGCTCTTAAGTAGGTTTTTCTAAAACTGTGTTCCTGATGCAGCTGTTGAATTACACAGAGAGCCCAGTTTCGAAATGCAGCCCAAACAAGACTGGATGAAAACATCTGGATAATGTGAAAACATCTGCCTACTCACAAGCTACTAGGACAAACTTTAGTTACTTTAGCTGGTTTTCAGCCTTCCTCTGCACTTCCTTTTTCAGGAGGAGCAGAAGCATGGTGTTTGCAGGTTGGTTATCTTTACTAAATGTAAAAAATATTTTAGTAATAAAGTAATTTTAATGAACATGCTGATTGCTAGCTGTCTCTTCTATAAAACCAGAAATACAGCCTTCATTTCCTTAGATGCAGGGACGGCATGGGAGGTCATCAGAATAATTTCGTTCCGTGTGAAACCTCATTTCTTAAAATGTGAAATGTCATTTCAGAAATGCCAAGCCTCCTTTCAAAAACGTGAAACCTCCTCTCAAAAATGGGAGACTTCATTCCATAAAATGCCCAGTGTGTTCTCTGTGGCAGAGCCAGGGGTGCTCAACCTTCCAGCACTTTTCCACATCACTTCTTCATCCCAGTTTGGATCTCCCAGCAGTTTAACTGGTCGGGCTGGTGAAGGCAAGTCCAGCCTCTTGAGTGGCATTTTTTCCCTGTCACAGAATCTTCCTGGAGCACATCAGGACCTGATCCTGGTGTCTGATGTGGTGGGGGGGACGTGTCTGCTCCATCACCTGCGAAACCTGGAGGGGTTTGCGGTCGGTGGTGGCTTCCCTGGAGAGGCAGGAATGTCAGGCTGAGCCTGGGGGGCTCCCTGGGATGCGAAATGAGTAGGAAATGGGGTGTAAGGGATGGATGGCTGGCTGGAGGAAGAGATGGAAGCGGGGTGGGAACCCTTCCCGAGCCTCCTGGCTTTGCCACTAGATGGTGGTGTCGGAGAAGCTCCAGGAGCGGAGGGGCTGGTGGAGGCTCCCAATGTCCTTACACCGAAATTCAGGTTCTTTGCAGGGTGAAACCCCCGCTCCCATCACTCTCCCTGCCCTGGTGCGTTCCCCTCTGCCTCCCGCAATGCTTTACGTTTTCTCACTGGATAAAAAAACCCCCTCATCTAATGGATGGGAGCACAATAGCCCCAATTCTGCCCTTGGATGCACTTGAGCCGCTGCGGAGTTTCGTGGCAGACACGAATGTCCCGAAGCACTCGGTGGTTAATGTTTCACTGGGTTAAGAATGACTTCACTGAAGAATGTCCTAAAGAAAGGGTAAAAGCAAAGCCTCCCAGGAGGAGTCACACACTGCTGCCTTTGACCACCAGCCAGCCAAGCAAAGCAACGTTTTGCTGCGAGCAAAGGGGCACATTGAAGCTTTCCCCCAAATTGCACAGCCCCAGAGCCATGGAGCTCCTCTTTGTGCACAAATTCCACCCAAGTGGGTCCCTGCCCTCTGTGCAAATAGGCTGCTCTCAAACTTCTCAGCCTGCATTGGTCTATTTGTGGTGTTTATCTAAAGGTTATTTTAAAGCATGTTTTCTCAGCCAGTGTGGGCTGGATCAGATGGGAACAGCCCAGCCCCACGTGTCCTGCCTCACTGGGGAGATGTAATTGCACCTTTGGGTTTTGACCCAAATGCACAAGCAAAAGCAGGAGGAAATGTGTCTTCAGAGAGCGTGGCTTCACAGAATCATGGCATTTTGGGGGTTGGAAAGGACTTTAAAGCAGGACAGGTTGTTCAAATCCAATGGGCTGCTGTGGGAGGTCTCCCATCCAGCAAGAAACTTGATTCATGTGAAATTCAGCACGAACCTTTGCAAAAATCACCAAAACTAATGCATGTTTTATTTGTTTTGCCAGGACTGGGCACTGAGGGGATGGAATTGGATTTTCCAGAGGCCCAGGTGCCATGTGGTGAATTGCTGGCACGTGCTGGCTGTCCTGGCTGGGGCCAAAAGTCCTTGCCATCCTCCTGCCCGGAGCTGGGATCTGGCACTGCTCTCCCTGCAGCAGCTGGTCAGTGCTCTGGCTTTCAGCCACAGCCTTGGCTCTGCCCCTGCAAAGAAAATCCCCAAATTCAGAGACAAACCCCGGGCAGGAGGAGGGAGAGGAGCAGCAGCCTCGGGAAGCACAAAGAAAAAAAGGACGTGCCACAGGCTGAGCTCGGTGCCTGTGGGGTTTCCTGGATTTTTTAACCTGGAGTGTTTCCAGCCAAGGTACTGGGGGGTGTTTTGTGCTGGTTCCACCCAGCACTCACCTGGAAAACCAGTTTCCCTTCCAGAGGGGGTGGCTGCTCCTGCCTGTGCCTCCGAGGGGTTCCTGCTCCTGGGATGGGCAGGGATGTCCTGCCTGTGGTGGGAGCTGGGAGGGGGCAGTTCTGGCCACTGGGATGGGCAGGGATGTCCTGTCTGTAGTGGGAGCTGGGAAGGGGCAGTTCTGGCCACTGGGATGGGCAGGGATGTCCTGCCTGTGGTGGGAGCTGGGAGGGGGCAGTTCTGGCCACTGGGATGGGCAGGGATG
>JAWWTY010000072.1:1932717-1970483 GCA_035222235.1 Margarornis squamiger
CAATCCCACTGGGGCAAGGGAGGAATCCTGGACAATCCCACTGGGGCAAGGGAGGAATCCTGGACAATCCCACTGGGGCAAGGGAGGAATCCTGGACAATCCCACTGGGCAAGCAGGGCTGAACAGCCAGAAGTGGCTCTGCAGCCATCCCCACGTGTGGCAGCATTTTGGTGGGCACGATCCCGACTTCCCAATGTCTCCGGTGCTGGTGGAGGAACCTTCCCAAGGGATAGAGCCCCACGGCCCCCTGTCTGGGCTCATCCTCCCCATCTCCTCCTTTCATGGAGCCTGGAAGCCTTGAGCACATTGTTCCCGACTCAGACTCATGCACCCTGCAGGGATGTGCTGTGAATTACCTCCCAAATTATGTGAGTAATTAAAATCAATGAGAGGGTATCCTGTTAAATAATGTAATTAGATGAGCACAGCGAGCTGAGATGAGTGCAACAGCGTTTTTTGTTCTCCTGCCTGGAGACAGATTTTAACTCTTTCCCTCTTGTCTCTTCCCTGGGAAGGGCAGGCAGGGCTCTTTGGGGTCGTGCCCCTCTGTGCCCTCTGCTCTTCCCAGAGCTGAGGTTTTCCAGGAATAAACCTCTACCTGCTTCCTTCAGTGCTTTGCCAGACCAGGATTTCCTTGCCCTGCAGCCTCCACCCCTGTGTTATGTGGGGGACACTGGCAATGCTGCAGCCTGAGGGCTACAAACATCTGAAACTCTGAGGAAATGGAGTTGACTTTAAATCCACTCCAATATAAGACTGTGGCAGGGGAAAACAGCACCTTCCTGCAGGGCTGGGAGGCTGCACTCCTGCAAGAGCTGTAAAGGGAGGCCCCACGGAGTGGAAATGGGAATTACCTTGGTGGGCATAATGAATTGTCTGAGCCTTCCATCCCCAGGTCCCTGTCCTGGGGGCAGAGTCCCAGCCTGGGTGTTTTTCCATGGCATAAACCACGAATTGGGGCTGGGAAGGATGAGCAGCCAAACTCCAGGTCTCCACGACCAAAGGTGTGTGTCCACAGAGGCACAAAGGTGTGATGTGTTGCCTTAATTCCAGAGGAAACTACATGGCTGAGGAACTCAAGTGCTATGAGTCATTTTTGTTCTATTTCTGCTGGTTCCAGGGCAGGGAGAAGCCTCAGTCCATTAAGATACACGTGGATAGCTTGATCCTTCAGCATGGAGTGCTCTCAGCTCTGAGAGGGCTCTGGTAAGGGTAAAGGCATCTGGCCAGATGGCTCTCATTGCAGGGCTGGAATCTAAATAATTAATTTACAGTATCGTGTTCAGGACTTTGCTGTCTCCCAAAGGAAGCTCGGAGAAGTCCTTAACTTGGTGCTTATTTTTTCCAGCTGTGACGTACAGAGAGATGCCAGTCTCTGCATCCTGCTGGATTTGAAGCTTGTTTGTGATTTTTTCCAAGGAAGTGAATCGTTGCAGACGTGCCACATCTAATTACACTTGTCACATTAAATCATAGTATGGCAAAAGACCTGAAGCCCTGCTGGGAACGTAATCCCCTCCGGTAGGGAGATGGGGAAACCTACCTTTGACGGGCTGCAGGAGTGACAGGTTGTTCTAGAAGGGATTTAAACACACAAAAAGGGCCTGAGCAAACACCCTCACGGAGCCTGGCACTCCTGCCTGGGAGGGAAGGCTCTGGGGGGATGCTGGAGCCATCAGTGCCATGCTGTCCCTGGGGCTGGGCTCCTGGAGGTGATGCCAGCCCTGGCACGCAGCAGGCAGGGCTGCACCCGGCTTTCTGAGCAGAGGGAGAGGAGGTAGGAGGAGGATTTGCCTGCTGGGTGTCGGGAAGAAACCACAGGTTTTGCTGTTTTTAAGGCAGGGTGTCTTATCCTGTCCATCTCTGAGTGATTTAGAGGTGCCATAAAACCTCTGCGGAAGGAGGGCTTTTGCTCGACTTTCCTGGCAATGCATCCTATCTCCAGTGAATTGCCCAATATTCTGCTTGTAGCTGAAAACAGAGTGTTTCTCCCATTCCTCTTGGGAATAAATAAGAATTCCTCTTAGGGATAAATATGCTATTTACCTGAGGAAGGCAAATAGCACATATATTCTGTGAAAAGCTCAGACCTTGCTAACAGCATCGCTATCACCAGCGACACATTTGAAAACCGGGCAAGCAGTGAGCAGAAAAGTCCCCCTCTTGAATTATTTCAGATCCAGAGGATCTGGTCTGTCCTTTTTCCAAGCAGAGCTCAATTCAGGGCACAGGAAACCCAGCACAAAGCCGCCCATGAATCGCTTCCACACCATTAGCATGAGCGCATGCAGATCAGGCAGCTGCAGCATAAACGCCTGGCTGGCTGCCTTTGGGTGCAAACTCCCAGTAATTGGTGTGGAACAGAAGGAACCGAGGAGGAGGGGGAAAGGCTGAGCAGGTAGTTTGGGAAGGCTGAAGCTGAGTGACCCCAGAATGGGGCTGGACAGGAGCAACACCCTCAGACTGTGGCTCAGGGAGGGGAATGTGCTGGGCTCTGTGAGGATGGTGGTAGCTCCTGGTGCCCAGGATGCTGCTCTTGGCCTCACACAGGAGAGGGAGAGATCAGCCCCCCACGTTCCCAGGACACTTTTCTTGCTGCCTTGGCCATCTGTGCTGTGTGGCAGCAGAGCTGTGGTGCTGGATGTGGTCAGCAGAGCCACTGGACACGTGGATGTGCCCGGAGAGTTACACCACAGCCTGTCACAGCCCCTGCCACCAAATTCTACTGGGACCCCATTTCATGCTGCCCTTTGCAGGGAACTGGTGCTGCAATGCCCTCGGTCTGGGCCAGAGGTGAACAAGACCACATTCCTGCCCTCTGGAATCACCCAGCCAGTCCTCCAAGGGACTCCTTCAGCCCCAGAAGACACAGAGAATACAGAAAATAGAGTATAGAAAATACAATGTGGGGGCCTGGAGTGACATCCCAACCAGGCAAAGGGAGGTTGCTGGTTGCTCTTAGCACATACATGTAAGAATAAATCAGCTGCTCATCTCAGTCTCCTCCTCTGCCCGTGGAGCCTTCGAGGTGACAGTGCCCTGTCCCTGCCAGCCCCTGGCCAGGCTCTGCCCCCGCAGCCGCTGTCGTGGCAGAGCACAGGGACTAATTAACCCTGACAGCACGTCACGTTCGTTATCTCGGGGCCCGAGATGTCACATCCTCAGCTCCAGTGCAGGGAATGCAGAGCAGCCCTCTGGGAAGGTCCAGCCTGGATTGCTGGCGTGGGCTCTTAATGAGGGAGAGCATCTCCCCCACCATTGCCAGAGCAGTGGGAGCCCCACGGGCAGTGGGGAGGTGCTGGAGCCAGCACAGGAACCGTGTGGGGAACCCCTCATGAGCCATGAGCTCTCTGCTCCCCACCAGGGATGCTCCTCTGCCTGCTTGGACATCCCACGTGGAGGAGCAGGGGCAGCACCAAACCACTCTGCCTTCACTCCACAGCCACATCCAGCCCCTTCCCCCGGGTGGGCTTTGGTGCTAAGGATGGAGTGACCATGAGCTGGCACCCCACAGCCTCCCCTCCAGGTCCTGGAGCTCGTGTCCTTCCAGCCCCAGGGGGATTTCAGGGTGCATTTAGAGCATGTTGGAAAGGGCTTTCCGAGTTAACCTCCAGCCTGCCCAAGGTGAGGACTGACACGGGATCAGATGTTTCTTCTTTCTGGCCTATTGATTTCCCCCCTTTTGCTTTCCTGTCCAGCGCCAGACAGGAAATCTGAGCCAGCTCCGAGGCTTTGCTCCCTGCTGTTATTGCAGGAAATGCTCCCAAAAACCACACATGGGGAGTTGCCAGGAATGACCCCTCCAGCTGCAGAAGGAGGCTGGGGACATCAGCCCTGTCCAGCCATGCAGAGCTGAGCCTGGGGGCCATGGGGCTCCCCCAAAGCTGCCACAGCTCAGCCTCGCCGAGGCAAATCGTTGCAGTAACCTCCTTTTTATTTATGCTCTGCCACCAGCACAGGAGATTGCCTGCCAGCTGGAAAGGGTGCGATTCCCTGATTAGAAATGCCACGTGGATACAAATGAACTCGAACAAAAGGGAAGAGAAATAAAACACAGCCTCCTCTGCGGGGCCGTGCTGCAGAAACGCTGCTTGGAGAAGTGGAAAAGACTCTGCTGCTGTTTAATAACATGATGAAAGTGATGGGGAATGGGCTGGAGGGAATAAACCAGTGGTGGACTTGGAGTAGAATGGATCTTCGTGCAGCCAGGATGTGGCAATTGCTGGGTTCAGGAGGAAGGGGATCGAGGGGAAATGGCTGTGCTTGCTCAGTCTGCAGTCAGGAAGCCTTTCAGGTCAGCAGGGCTCATCAGCATGGAAGGTTAATGGGGCCAGGGCTGAGCATCACTGGGGAACTGGAGCACTGGGAAGCCCCAGCAGCAGGGCAGGTTTGCAGGGCACAGGAAACCCAAAGTTTCAGCAGGTAAATCACAGAATCTCAGACTGGTTTGGGTTGGAAGGGACATTAAGATCACCTAATTCCATCCCTCTGGCATGGGCAGGGACACCTCCCACCAGCCCAGGTTGCTCCAAGCCCCGTCCAACCTGGCCTTGGGCACTTCCAGGGATGGGGCAGCCACAGCTCCTCTGCCCAACCTGTGCCAGGGTTTCCCCACCCTCAAAGGGATTTCTTCCCAATATCCATCTAACCCTACTGTGTTGCAGTTTGAATCCATTCTCCCTCGTCCTGTCACTACATAAACAGTACATACAGCCTGTGTCAATGGCAAAGGAAAACACTCCATGGGGAACTCAGCCCATGTTTTCCTTCCCTCTTGCCCAGCAGCAGAGTAAGGAGCCCCATCTCATTGTCAGAAGAATAAGCTGTGAAATGGTTTTGAAAATAAAGGCTTTTTAATTACAGGCACATTTGTGAGCCTTCTGGAGGCCATCTGGCTGGGAGAGCAGGGTGTCAGCCTGGGCACTGGGAAGGGAAAGCCCAGGGAGGCCGAGCAGGGAGCAGCTCCTGGAAAAGCACTCGATTAATGTTAAGAGCTAAATCCTCTCTATACATTAAGCCATATGGGCCAGATCCAGCTCCTCTCCATTCCAGTGGTCCCAGAGCAGTGCTGGGTGCTGTGGGCTTTGGAAGTGCTGGGATGTGCTGCTCAGCCAGCCCCTGGATGAGACTGGACAGAGATTTCTAATAAATCCGAATGCTTGAGCTGCATTTCCTGGGACGAGTTCATGGGGAACCTGTTTCTGTAATTATTGCCCCGTGTTTGGGATTAACCACTCCTATCAATGATGCAGAACACAGCCAGGGCCTCGTTAGAGACTGTCATTGTGCTAATTAGGTAGGTTTCATACTTAATAATGGGGAACTATTTCATGGCAGCTTCATGGGGGAAGAAAAAAAAAGGAGATAAAGCCATTATAATTTCAGGAAAAGTCCCTGGAGAAGTGAAATGGTAATTCACAAATCCAACTCTGATCTATTAGCTCTGGAGACTAAATTAGGGAGGATGTCTGGCTTGGCTGATATTATTTAAATGCCTATGAAGAATATTTATTAAATATTTTTTCTCTGAAGAACTTTGAAACGCAGCTACATTTCCTCACCATTTCCAAGTGCCTGTCTGAAGCCCAGATCACTCTGAATTTGTCACTGCAAACACCCTGGAAAACCCTATTTTGATGCAAAACATCCTTTGAAGATACACTTAACCAGGCAGAGAGAACATAAATATATTTGGAAGTATGCTGGGCGTTTGGTCAGCTGTCCATGCACCAGCAGAGATACCACCAAGAAGAAATTCAGGAAACCCCATAACCTTTGAGCTCAGGTGTTATGGGGAGGGAGGAGCAGTGGGTGCAGGTGGGATGTGTCCCTGCTCACAGGGACGTGGGTGGCATTGGGCACAGCAGCAGGAGCAATGATTCTGGGTGGGAAGGGAACACGTGGGAGGCAGCTGGGGCCAAGAACTGCCCTTTCCACGTGACACCACAAACAATAGTCTTTGCTCAGAGCAGGGCTGGGTCTGGCAGCTGATCCCTGGCATGAGCACCCAGCACTGCTCCGTGGGCTAGGGCAGCTGTCGGGAGCACGTGGGGCCAGAAGGGCTTTTTCCCAAGAGAAACCTCCCCTTGGTTCCTCAGGAGCCCCCACCATAGGGGAGTGGCCCCACAACAGCTGCTGGGGTGGGGGATCAGCCTTTAGGAGGGACCATTTGTGTTGGGAAAGGGGGTCTGAGTTTCCAAAGCCCTGGGGCTGCAGGGTCTCTGCAGGGTGCTGGAGGTGGGTTTGCACCCACAGGAGGAAGCAAGGAGGGAAAATGGGGAAAACTGCATTTTAAACTCTAGATTTCCTTGTGTCCTGCATAAACTCATCCTGTTCTTTGCATAATATATGGCCTTGCAGAGGTAGCCACCTGCAGAACTGTCCCCATCACCTGTCACCCAGGTGTCACTGTGCCCGTGTCCCTGGTGCCCATCACAGCTGAGGGCAGTGCCTGTGACAAGCTGTGCCTGGGCTGAAGGGAAGCCCAGGGGTGATGCCATGCTCTCTGAGACCAAGGTTGGTGCAGGAAAAGCTCTTGCTCTCTCTAGAAAACTCCTTCTCCTCTTTGCTGACCCTCTGGAAAGGGGCAGGGAGGGCGTGTTTGTAACAAACAGGATGAACTAGTGATAAAAGAAGAGGAAAACAAAATGCTTTGGAAACAGCCTTTCAGCATTCAGAGAAATTAGGAAGGGGGGGAAACAACCAGCCCTAGAGCCTGTGAGGAGGAAAAACAAAAGCTTGCTTGCAACTCAGGTTCCTGAAAAAGTGCTGAGCACAGCCTTTGGATGCTGCCCTGCTCCTCTCCTTGTATGGGCACAAACAGGGCCTGCCTTGTGCCTATATTTAATTTGCAAGGGTGAAAAAAATTCTCCCTCCATGCCTCTGCTCCACTGGCCTCTCTGCCTGGGGAAGTTACAACAGGAATAGAATTGCATGTTTAAAAAAAAATAAAAAAATAAAATAATGCTCCAGCTTGCACATGAGCCCTTCCTAAACTTGGAGTGAGGGGAACAGGTTTTTGGAACCTAACACTGTGGCACACAGGGAGCATGTGGTGAGGCTGATGGAAACAGGGGGCTAAGGGGGGGCTGCAGTGCAGGCAGCAGGCTCTGTGCTGGCTGTGCACTCTTGAGAGCTGCCAGGGGTTCTCCTCAGGTTTGATTCTTGAGGAGAGAGCCCGTGGGGCACAGGAGGCTGTGGCAGGACCCCCATGGCCCTGTCCCCCTCCACGAGGCAGGGGCTGTGTGTGGCTCTGAGGCTCTTTCCTTGGCAGTGGTTTCTGCCCCAGACTTTCGTCCCTCTGGTGCTGGGGGAAGATGATGGGATGCTGCAGTGTTACCTGCAGGGCTGTGCATGGGCTGCAGTGGCATGTGGAGCAGCCCTGGCACCCTGGCAGGGACCTCTCTGCCTGCAGCCCTTCTCTTTGCTGATTTACAAGCTCTCCTTGAATGGAAACTCTGCTGGCTGCTCCCCAAACCCCCCTGATCCCAGGTGGGAACAGCCTGACACAACCCTGTGTGATTCCACCCAAGGGGAGGGAAGCAGGACCGAGGTGTCCCACAGAGGAGATGAGACTCATTCCACTTTATTGGAAACTCTTGGAGAGTCAGACACTGAAGAACTTGGTTCTGTCAAGACAAGGTTTGTACACAACAGCAACAGGAAACACAACAATAAACGAAGTTTTTAACTTGGTATGTGAAAACTCAACAATTAACTCTTGCAATGTTGTATCTGGTGCAACCTGTGGGGACAAGGGGAGGGGAGAGGGGCAAACCCCACCAATACCCCCAGGGTCACAAACCTCCCTGCAAGGAGCCTTGTGCCCTACTGGTTTAACTGGCAGGAGAAGGAGAGGTACTGGGAGCACACTGGTTTAAGGGGAAAACCCCCCTAAGCTGGGGTTTCACCTCCTATTCAGCAATTGTTCAAGTCTTATAAATTCAAACTTATTCCTTTCCATTTAAATAACAAGTGCTTCGGGTACAAGGCTTGGGTGGCCTGGTTTGTAACCCAGTTTCAAGTGCACACAAGCAGGAATAGATTTTTTTTTTTAAAAAACTATATATATATTTGCACACTCTCACACACACATGCACACAGTGGGGTTTGTGCTGCAGCCACTTCACTGGAGATGATGGAATGGGCCTGGGGTGGCTGTCCCCAGCCTGGCCCCAGGAGCTGGTCATCCATGGCACCACTCATCCTAAAGCTGCTAAAGATTCCAATTATTTCTGCAAATATCAGTCCCCGAAACTCTCCCCACGTGGGGCTGTGTCAGCTGCTGCTCAGGCTGTCCTTGAAGAGGTAATTCTCCAGAAAATTCCATCTGCAGGCGAGTGAAGCCCAGAGCATGTTTAGCAGAGGGCTCATCCCATCTCAATCCATGTGGAGAGCTCAGGGATCTCCTGAAAAGATGAGTGTGGCCTCCAGCTCCTCCCTGGTGTGGGAGACGCTGGGCAGAGCAGAGAACAGGGACAAACTCAGACCCAAACAGCTGTATTGATGTCAAAGCCAGACTGGGTGTAGTCTATGGAATCGTGGACTTTCTTGGAGCTGAGTTTGGGATGCTCACTATGGCTTTCTGCCTTTGGGCACCTCTCTGCTTTGCTGTGATGGCTCCCGTGGAGTGGGAAGTAAAATGTCCCCTTGAGTTTGTTCATCTTTTTGGATCTCTTGGAAATCTCGGGCTGTTTGTCTTCAGGAGGCAGCCAGCAGGGTTTCTCCTTGAGAAGCCTGTCTCGGTCTGGCCGGACGCTCCTCAGGAACTTCTTGAAGATGTTGGCCGTGAGGGAGAACTTCCTGCAGAGCTCCTGGGATCTGCTCATGGCCAGGGACGCCTCGCTCTTCTCCCTCTTCTTATCCAGCTCTGGCAGGTCCAACCAGTTCCCAACCAAGTCTGCAAAGATGTTGTCCCCCAGCACCAGCGGCTGCCGGTTCCTGCTCTGGGACATCAGGGACGACGTCCAGTCGTGGCCATCGTCACAGCCCGGGCACTCCCGGCATTCCGGCCACCCCCCAGCCGTGCCCTGGATGCTGCCCTCGAATGTCCTGGGGGGGACACGTTCCACCCTGCTGGACACACAGGCAGGTCCTTTTGGGGGATAAACATCCTCCCCGCAGAGGCTCCTGGAGGAGGAGGGGGTGTCCCTAAGGTGGTCGCTCTCCAGGGGCCATCCCGCTGGATGTGGCACAGCGCACAGGAAGGACGTGGGGCTGTGCCCTTCCACTGCAGCCTCCCCCTGGCAGGCCCTGGGGATGCTGGGGATGTCCCCACCGCTGTGGCAGCACCGGCGCTGCTCCGGGCCCGAGATGTCCAACTGCTCCAGAGCTGTCTGCACCTGGAGCAGTTTCAGCTCCTGCAGGGCGCCCATCATGCAGTTCATCTGCTCGTGCAGCCCGTCCCCGACCTCCTTCATGGAGAGCTGTGGAGGGAAGGAAGCACATGGTGGGTCAGTGGCCCCAGGAGAGCACAAGAACATTTGGAGCAAAGGGCAGGGGAGCCGGGCTGAGCAGCTTTCTGAAACATCACCTCTTCCCACTGACTGCATTTGCCATGCACCCCCCCTCTGCTACATCCATTTCATTGGATTTTCCTTAGGTTTGTCTAGGAGTTTCCCTCTAGGAATAAGAGGAGCTGACAGAAGTGGATTGTTTGACCTGACAACAAAAATAAATAGTTTGAGTTTCCATTAATTGCTTGGCAGAAACCCAAGGTGTAGAACTATGAATGGTTTTGGCTGCTGCCAGTTTTAACATATTCTTCCCCTTTTGTGCCTTTTGTGCCCTGTCACCAAATGAAATCAGGAGCCAGAATAATGAACAGAGATGCCTTCCATGTTCCTTTACCTGAAGTGCTAAAGGAAATTAAAAATAAACCCCAGTAAGAATCCCATTGTTACTACATAACTCCTCCTCAGATCTGAACACCCTCCCCGCAGACACCTCTTGCTAGAGGACAACCAAAGACATTTCAACACACTGGAAATTTTGTACAAAACAACCAAGAAACTCTAAAATTACTTACATTTAACCAGGAATTCCTGGATTCCCAGGCTAGGACCTTTAGCAGCAGTTCTGCTTTATCCCTGGACCTCACTACAAAGACTGAACTTTCTACACTAAACTTAAAATAAGCAAGTTATTCTCCAGAGCTTCTCAACTCCCCCCTCTTCCCTTTTCGCTCTGTTGCTTTCTCTCTCTCATGTAGGATCTGGATCATATTCCCAAAGCAGCACCATAAAACAAATGGGCTCTACTTTCCAACAGCTGCCACTTATTTTTTCTTTTCCAGCAGGGAGGGGGAGTGGGGAAGGGGCAGGAGAAGGGAAGAGCAGCGGGGGACAGCAGGGCTGGAGGTGAAGCCATGTCACATTGATGCAAGGTGGTTTGCAGAAGAGATTACCACTGTCTAGGAAAGCTCCAGCCTACGCTGTCACAAACAGTTTAAAAGGCTCAGCACCCTTTTTGTACAGCAACAGAGCTCAAGATTACAGTGGAAAAAGCCCAGCTTTTTTATTCCTATGTTCGGCTTTATATTCTCAAGCTTTAGTTTCTACAGCTTCATTTTATCTTAGTTCAATTACTTGCTCTATTTCCATCTCTGGATGCGAGCAGCGAGAAAGAGCAGCCACCAGAGAGCTGGAACCTCTGCAACAACCCTGCTGTGTAACTGCTCACCAGTTTCTGACCACAAATCTCCATTTCAAACCCCAGAACCCAAAACGAGCCGGCAGGTTATGATGATTTTTCAGAGCTTTGCTCTCAAGAAACTTATTTATGGCCCAGATTGAGCACAGAAAATCTCTGTTTAGCTTCCTGAGCGCCTCGAGCCATCTCATTTTCTAAGATCAGCAAATAAACTACTTCTGCAGGCATGCAAATAATGTCCCACGTGCAGCCTGCCCGGACCCCTGGCTCCCCATCCCCAGCTGGGCCCATGTGCTGCACCAGCCTCAGCCAGAACTATCCCCTTACCTCTGCAGCTCTGCTGTAACGCTGCCCGTCCTAACCTTGCTCGCCTTATTAATGGCAGTCTGGTTTATCTGGGGCTTTGCAAAAAGCTGGATTTGGAGCCAGCTTGGCCCCTCATTGGCCACTTCCCACCAAATCCCCTGGCTGGTGCAGGGCTGTAATCGCGCCGTGGGGAGTGACGAGGGTCCTGCTGGAATGACTGGGCTCATCAAGCCCTGTGGCATCTGCTGGGCGGCTCTTGTTCACCTCATTGATTCAATTAAGTCCCCCCACCCCGTGATGGGTGGGATCCTTACCCTTACAATGCCTCAGCCAGGCTCTAGGAAGCATTAAAATTTCATAGGCAGCGTTTAGCGTTGGGTTGTCTCTCCCAGGCTGATCCAGTCATCTCCCAGTGACAAGAAAAGACCTGTGCTTCAAAAATCCAGCACTTTTCTTCCTGAACAAAGGAGGTGGATCTGCCAAAGCCGGTGCCAGCACCAGCCTGGGGAGCCTGAGCCACTGGGAAAGGACTGGAGATGTTTTTATCTGTGGAAAACCTTTCCTATAAATGGCTGAGATGTGAACTCCTCTGCTGATGCCTGGGCTGAGCTGCCCACCTTGCAGCAGGGGAAGGAGCAAAGGGAGCTTTTGGGATGTGACTCATCTGTCCTGTGTCACTGACCAGCCCTCCAGCCTCAGGGTCCCTCTGGGAATGTGAATCCCACCACCAGCAGGAGTTTTAAACATCCCCAGGCTTTTAACTCTGCTTGCAAGCGCTGCTGAAATGTTGGGCTGTGCAAGGTTAAAAAAATGAAGCAAACCAACCCCCCCCCCTGCTTTATCTCTGGCTCTTTGTGGTATCTGCTCAGTCTTTTCCAGACCTGGAGAGTGAGGGAAGCCCAGCCCAAAGTGAAGTCACTCCCTGGTGACCAAACAGCCTGCAGGGCTTGGATTCCATCCACCTGTAATTATCCTGTGGTAATTAAGAGTATTCACCTTGGAAAGAAAATTCTGGAGGGATAAAAACCTTCTTCCCCTGTGTCTTGCTGCCACCCTCTCCTCTTTGCCAAGAAGATCTCGTTTCTCCCAAGACCAGACTGACTTCCCTGAAGTTCTCCAGCAAAGGAACAATGTCCCAGAGAAAAGAGACCATCACCTTTAGCAGAGGATCAGGACTGAACTATGTGCAAAAAATAATGGATTCTGCAAATAATTCAGCACAGTGCGCTGGAAATGAAACAGAGGCACTGATGAAGGTGATGGGAACTCCAGGCTGAAGGGACAACCCTCGCTGGCTCTTGGTCTCACACTTCCTATAAGAGGAACTTGAATTTGTGATGAACTGAGGTGCAATTCCAAGCAGAGCGTGAATGTGACACAGAACCCCAGAGAGCCTCAATTTGGCATGGAGAGAGACCCTGACAGAACTTGCTGGGGTTATGCAAGTGACATTATGTAAGCTGGCCATCACGGGGCATCAGGAGATGTTCTGGCTTGTGCCTCTTTGTGAGCTGCAAATCCCAAACCTGGAGCTGGGGCAGTTGGGCTGCAGCACTCACTGCCAAACTGGGTCCAGCACAGATCCTGCTCATCCTCCCTTCTTGTGCCTGCTGGTCTCTGCTCAAGGAGCACGAACACATCAGCATTTCAAAGGGCCCGGGTGTCTAATTTGAGACACTCTGTGCTTCAGAATAAGTGGTTGGTTGGCACCTCTGCTTCCAAGAGAAGCCCTGTCAGAACTAGGACAGCTTGCAGGTAATCCAAATCCATCTCTACAAACCAGTTAAAAATCAGATGCCTCAAACTGGATCTCATTATTCCTGAAACTTTTGCAATCCCTAAAAGCTGGCATGAAAAATTTTATGTCTAATTCTGCACAAGCCAACTCCTGTCTTAGAGCAAGACAAGTACACACAGGGCTGAGGGTGACGTGCGTGTTCCATTTCAGTGCCTGGATTTGGTGTGTGATGTGAAAGGTTCCTTTCTCCAGCAGTAAACCTGGATCTATCCCTCTGTGAAGGCGTGATCCAGGCAGCTCTGGCTAAATGCTTCTCCAAAGCAAAGCTCATTTAAACTGCAGACACCCCAAGCGCTGCAAACTGAAGTGCAAAATTCAAAATTCCGCTTACAAATGATCATCAAGGAATAGTCAAAACCCAAAAGAATTGTCAGAGTTCAAATATGGAGGTTTTTTGCACTGGAAACATTTCATTCTGAGAAGCAAAGGCTTTGTAAGCCACCTTTTCAATTATGTCCTCAAAATACTTATTCCCAGAACTACACCCACAATTGGTTTACAGAGTTTGTAAATCAGTGATCTGCCAGCACTGATTATTAACACAGCAGGAGGAGAGCCTGCCCCAAGGAACATCCTCCAGCAGTTACTGGCATTCATCAAACCCAAATACCTGAGACCTGCAAATAAGGGAGATTTTCCTTGTCACTTCCCACTTCCCAGGTAAATCAGTAACTCTTTTAACCCACTTTGGGAACTGATGTTTTTCTGTTGCCATCCCCCTTCACTGAGCCCTCAGAATCCAGCTCCCATCCATCCCCTTGAGCCACAGCTCTCTGTATTCCCAGCCCATCCACACTCCTGGCCTGCTCAGCAGCTTTGGGATGCTGATGGCAGGAAAGGGAAAACCCAGCAACACCCCTTGGCTTTCAGCTGAGCACTGAGAGCTGGGAAGAAGAGCCCCGAGTGTGTTTGTCACAACGAGGAGGAAGACAGATGTCCAGCTCTTTGGGAAAAGAACTGCAAAGAGAGGAAGTTATTGCTAAGAGGGCAGGAAAGAGCAAATGGCAAATAGTTCTTAATAATAGTTCTGATGGGCAGCAGAGCCAGCGACAAACAATTGGTATTTAAAGCGGGTGACATAATAGAGACCAAAATTATTTTAGAACTGCTGAGCTGATCATATTGTTTCTGTGTTTTCCTCTGGGTCACTAACTGGATTAATCTTCAACAAGCCTGCAGTTGTGGCTGAGCACAACCTCTGCTGCACAGCTCAGAGAGCTCCTCTCCAGCTCCATGTTCCACCTTTCTTCTCCTTCCCTCGGTGGATCACAAGGGCCTGCAGTTCTTCTAGTGCTCACATTTTAGCACAGTAATTTCAAGTCTCTTTTTCACCTCTCGCCTTCCCAGGGTATTTGAGGTGTAAATGAGGATGTTAACTGTGAGTTCACAATACCTGACAGAGGAAGGATGCTGAAACTGTACCAAAGACTCCCCCCACAACAGATTAAATAGATGTCAAACAGATGTTACCCATGAAAGACGTGGTTCACATCACTCCATTCACCACCTTCCTTACTCAATTGCCTTCCTTCCCACTGTGACGATATTTTATTGTTCTTGCTTCCCAATCACACTTGCTACGTTAAATGGCAAAATGAAAAAATCAATTCTCTACAACCAGGAAATAAATGGACCAAAAAGAGCTCCAACAGACTCCTTCACACTTTTACTCACAACCCAGGGATAAGAAAGACCACAAGCCTCGAGGTACAGGCTGACAATTGAAGATGATGGTTAAAATGTTGGGTTTTACCCCAGGTCTGCTTCCCTGGGAATCTGGTCTTTAAATTCCTGAATACATGAAGCTGGGAGTCTAAAAAAGAAATCCATCATCATCTTTAGGAGTCTGCTCTGGAAATAACCAAGCAGGCAAAGCCTGTGACTGCTTTTTCTCCCCAGGTTATATGTGACAGGACATCTGCTGTCAAGTCACTCCTTTGCACCTTCCCTTAAGGAACACCAAGGAACGAGATCCTGCGATAACCACCCCAGTTTCTGACGGTGCCTCCAGCACTGATGGATAAAGTCACCTTTAAAGACACCATTTTATCAGCAGAGACACAAATGGAGCTGCCTGTTCCCACCTGCTGGAGGTGGGAGCAGTGACACTGGGCCCTGGGGTCTGTCATTTGTGCCTGACACCAGTGCAAACCACACAAGCAGCAATGAAAACACAGCAGAACCTCTTGGAGTGTGACACAGTTACCGGAATAGGACCCAGTGTGAGATAAAGAGTAAAAATAATTGGCTGTATTTTTCACTCGGACCAAATGTTCCATTCCTGCAGGATATTCATAGCAAGAAACACTGTCTACCAGGACATAAATTAATGTAAGAAGGGAGTCAGACTCTATCAAACTCAGTAATGCGATGCATTTATGACAAATGTGCAGGGAGAACATTCAAAAGTTCAAGCCAGAGTGCTTGTTTTAAATAGCTACTTTAATACCTTTGCCCTCCTTGCAAAAAGCAACAGAAAACCCAGAAATACCCTGGATTCCTCAAGAAAGACCAAAACATGCAGAGTAAAGTCACAACCACAGCTAACATGACTGTGACCCCTCGCCTGTTAAATCTGCCCCACGGACTCACCAGCCCCACTGAAAAGAAGTGCTTTATTCTTCATGCAGAGGAGCCCCAAGCCCCAAACCCCGCTGTGGGTGTGCTGATGTTGCTCCATACCAATGCCAGCAATCCCCGTGCCTGAGAGCAGACCGAGGTAACACCATGTGCAGCGTGAGGCACGGAAATGAAATTCCTCTCTGCTAATCCCTCAGCAAGACAATTCTTGTTAAATCTGATCTTTCAGCTGAGATAACGTCCTGGGACTCGGAGAGCAGACACGATTCTGCTGTGCCTCGGGATGGTGTTTGCAGAGTCCGAGTGCAGCCCATGAAGTCAAAAGGGCTTTTCAGTATCGGGATTAATTGCATGAATGGAAGATTCACCAGCTCTGTGGCACATTTCACAACTGCCACAGGAAGGACAGATGACAGGAGTGGAGAAGCACAGCTTATTCCAGCAGCAGCCCTAGAAACCAGCGCTGCACATTCTCACAAGCCACACGGTGTCCATAAATCTCCAGGGGCTTCCCGGAGGAGCACAAGGTCTGATGTATTTCCTGCACACAGGGATGAGGTGCAGAGAGCTGGCACAGCTTGTCAAAACCAGCTCCACAGGCTGGTGGCAGCCTGGGATGGGGATCTTGGCCCCTGATCCCACCACGGGCTGGGATGAATGGCTGTGTCAGCTGAGGCTCTCCTGGCTCTGAAGCATTTGCATGTGGAAGCTTCTGAATGAATTCCAATCAAAGGGACACCACACATGCCAGAAACTATCAGCTTACAATGGAAAACACGCGGCTGGAATAGGAGATCTCTCTCTCATTGACTGAAAGGGGTCACATTCATCCCTGGGAGCCCTGGCAGAGCTTTCCCACAGGAAATGGGAAGAGCAGGGTGAGCACACCTGGACCACGCTCATCTGTGACTTCTCTGGCACAGCAGGGTGTGATCCCAGTGCTCAGGAGAGATGTGGGGGCACACCAGCAGCCCAAAGCAAGCACAGTTTTTTAAATATGCTTTTAATAAGCAAAGCAAAAGAAAGAAAAACCAGAGCTGGAATCCTCAAATCTCACACTGGTGGGGGATTGAGTTGCACTTGAAGATAACCTTTCCCTGGGAACCGGGAGCTGTGCCAACATCCGCTGCTTTTTGAGACAATCCACTCCTCAAAACCAGCCCAAAGTCTGGTTTACAAACCAAGGGCTGTTTGCACTGAGACAAACTAAACTCCTGCTAAGAGAAGAGCCTCTAAGTTTGCCATGTGACACTGAAGCTTGGTTCCTCTAACTGGGAATTTCTGCAGACTGTCCCTGCACGACGGAGCTGCTCCTTGGACACAACACACACCACTGTGTTCCTAAACCCACAGGGATGCCCTGGAACGGGAGTCCTGCTTGCTCCAAGCGAGGTGGCTCATTGTCTCCATCTGGCCCAGTCATTCCCACCATTCCTGCCGTGTGACTCCTGGTTATGGTGCATTTAATGTCTGAGGCATGACCTGCCCAGTAATGAAGAGAGTGGCACAGCAGCAGGATCAGGAGCTCAGTTCCCACTCCCCATCGGGGCAGATGGGCCCAGCTGTCCATCGTGCTGCTCTTTAAAGAAACATTAATCTATTTTAATTCCAGGCTATCATGACAGTATTGATTTTTAAAAGCTGTTATTGCTCAGGATACCATTTATGGTTGTTTTAATTCATACAGTTGCTCCTGCCTTCACTAAATGCAACCTGCAGCTCGCTGGGACAGGGGAGGGAAGTGATTCCAAGGGTGAGCTGGAATTGTGAGCACACTCATGCTCACAACTGCACTCTGACACCCTGAGAACTTGTGTTAAACTGAATTTTTATGTTTGAATAACAAAAAATGGGCAGGGGGAGAGGGAAGGAATGTGACTAGTGAAGATCCAGGCTGCTTTCACCATCCTGCTGAAGGTGACAACTGTCCCTTCCCAGTGTTTTAAGGCCAATAAATTTATGCCAGGACAAGTCTTGGTTTTTCAATATAATAACTGTTGCACTTTTAGAGCTGAAAAAAGTCTATTACTTCACTATAGCAAGGGTGTGAGCAAAGCCAGACTTTTCTCATTTTAAGTATTTTTCTTGTTTTTCACCTTAAGTGTGAGGGATCTGCCTTCCTTTCGAATATACTGACTCTTCAGAAGTTGTTTTGTGCACTACAAAACAGGTATGTTTCAGCTCACATAAAGGTGCAATATTTAGGCTTCTCTACAAAAATACTGCTCAGATAAGGAAACAGACTTGTTTACAAGACAAAACACTGGTTAGGAACCTTATTCTTAGGCTGCTCTTTTGGAAGTTACTCCTTTTACCCATCTCACCTTCCAACTCACTCAGATTTTAAAGATCTTCCAGATTATCCTGTACAGGTCCTGGTTTGCAGTTTGCATTTCATTCATCACACCCAGCGTACTGCACACCAGTGACTCCCACTTTCCTTTGTTTTAGTTTGTCTTCCAGCTCCTGTGTTTGCAGGGGAAACACTGGGAACGCCAGCAGGTTAAATGTCACTGCTGCCACATTTACTCAGAGTTAAAGGCCACTGCCCCAGCCCATGTTTCACAAGATGCTGGATCTCAAGGAGCACAGGGATCTCCTGCCCTGGGCACAGCTGGAACTCTGCCTGGCTCTGTATGGACTCGAATGGTGTTGCTACACAGGGAATGCTTCCTGCAATCCTGCAATCCGGGCATGACAGCAGCACTGTGCACAACTCCAGCGAGCACAAAAAACCAGCCTGAAACCAACATCCTCTCCAGTCCAAACCGGGAGCTTTTGTGCATTCAGAAACTTCACCCACCCGCGTTTTGCTCTGCCTTGTCTTCCCCTTTTGTTCTCATTATCTATTTATCAGGATAAGGCACCGCTCCGCGCCAGCCCTGCTGGGAACCCTATTTTGGGAAGCATCAGTTCTCCCTACCAGCCCACCCCCTGCAAGCCCCGGTGCCCCAGCCACACCTCGGGGCTTATGGACAAGCCCCAGCAGGTCTGGGGAGCGGGGTTCCCACCTGAATGGGAGGGCACAGAGCTGCTCTCTGACAAAGGCTTTCCTACCAAACAACTATTTTCAGAGAGTATGGCAGCGCCAAGCGCTCTCTCTGCCTTAACATCCTTTTTGATTCCCGCAAACTTATCCTGTAGCGGAGGTCTCCGTGGACGCGTCTCTGATTCCTGACCTGTGCTGGTGGCTTGTCCCTAAAGCCCCCCGCGCACGGCTCCTCTCCGACAGACAGACAGACCGACAGACGGACCGACCCCCGAGCAGCCGCCCCTGCCCGGGACCTGCCTCTGCACCCCCGGCAATGGGAGCGCCGGGACCCCCAAACCCTGCCCGGGACCCCCAGCGAGACCCTCGGGACCAGCAATGGGACCCCAAACCTTTCCCGGGACCAGCCATGAGACCCCAAACCCTTCTCGGGACGGGCAGTGGGACCCCCAAACCCTGCCCAGGACCGGCAGTGGGACCCCCAAACCCTGCCCAGGACCGGCAGTGGGACCCCCGGGACCAGCAGTGGGACCCCAAACCCTTCCCGGGACCAGCAATGAGACCCCAAACCCTTCCCGGGACCAGCAATGAGACCCCCAAACCCTGCCCAGGACCAGCAGTAGGATCCCCCAAGCCCTTCCCCGGGACCAGCAGCGGGACCCCAAACCCTGCCCGGTACCAGCAGTGAGACCCCAAACCCTGCCCAGGACCACCAGTGGGACCCCCGACCCTGCCCGGGACGCCCAGCGAGACCCCCGGGTCCAACAGTGGGACCCCAAACCCTGCCCAGGACCAGCAGTGGGACCCCAAACCCTGCCCAGGACCAGCAATGGGACCCCAAACCCTACCCAGGACCATCCGCGGGACCCCCGACCCTTCCCGGGACCATCCGCGGCACCCCCAGCCCTTCCCTGGCCGCACCTCCCGCCCCCCAGCGATGGGCGCAGCAGGACCCCGATCCCCCCAATCCCCATTCTGTGCCCCCACCCCGCTCCGTACCAGCTCCTGCCGCAGCCGCCGCAGGTGCTGCTCCATGTCCCGGCCGGGCGCGGGTGCGGGTGCGGAGCGGGCGGGGAGCGGAGCGGGGCGGGGGGCGGCACCGGGGGGCGGCGGCTGCCGAAGGGGCATCCCCCCTCCCTGCTCCGCACCAAGCCCAGCTCAGCCTCCTCCGACAGCCAGCACGAGTCTCTTCTCTACCCCCGTTTCCGAACGCCAGCCCGAGTCTCTTCTCTACCCCCGTTTAAAGTTTGGGGGCTGGTGTAGTTCGATGCTCTGCGCGCATCGCGCCCGCCGACATGGACCACCCCACCAAAAGCGCGGATTAACCTACATGGCCTTAATCACGAGAAATTGCACAGCCACCCAGCTGTGGTGTCCCCGCTCTGTGCTCACCGGGCTGCTCATGCTGAGGTGACAAGGTGCCCTGGGGAGGCGACAGGAGCACAATCAGTGCCCCTCGCACATGACCGTGCCCGCTATCCAAATGCCCTTTTGTCAGGGACAGCACATGTTCGGGGAGCCGAGAGAAACAGGTGTTGAAAATCCTTTTCAGAGCGGGTTTATTTTCAGAGCAGTTTTTCCCCCTCCCTGTGTTTTACAAGCGGTGTTTTTGGCCGGCTGGAGTCCGGAAAGCTGGGCGTGAGGGATGCTCTCGGTGCTACAGATGAGCTCCTCCAGCACCAGGGTTTTGTAACCTCAGATCAACAACCTCTGATAGTGCTTGTCACCACAGGACATCAAACAGATGGGCAGGCGAGCCAGGAGAAAACACAAAATCTTTTGGATCCTCAGACTCTATAGCTACATTGAATTTGAAAGGGTTCGAATTTTTCAGTGTTTCTCACAGATACATAAGTATTATTCTCAGTTTATATGACAAATGTCTTTTTTAGGTGATAAATGCTGAGTCCCCTGCAATAATTTTACAAGGTTTGTCTGAATCTCTCTGCAAATAGGAGGAGAAATACTATTTTGTGCTTTCAAAATTGGGATTAAAAACGTAATTACTTGCTTTTCCCCATACATTTGACAAAGACTGGCTAAAATGTTTGCCTTTCCGGGTCTTTAATTTTTGAAGGAAAGCGTCTTTTATAGATGGTAATAGGATTTTGCTTGTTTTCTTGTTTGTTTGTAAAAATCAGCCTTGATGTTTTTGAAAGCTGACCTTTGTGTCAAAATCCAATTAAAATAAAAAATGTGTGATCTGCCCTTTCACGTATGTTTGGGAAACACTCCAGACTTAACATTTATTGATCCTTCCAGCATCTCTTTCATTATGGGCCAAAATTTCCTGCCTCTTTACTCATTTCAAGGATCCCATTTCCCATCTCTTAAGCATGAAAACAGCATCTGTCTCTGAGGCTCTGTAGAACGTGGGGCAGTAAACATATTAATGTATTAAAGAAATGACCTTATTGAAAAGTTAATCACTTCCAACGGGGTATGTCATGATGTGAGCAGGATACTTGCCAGTCTCAAGTCTTTCTTAAAGTCTACGCCAAGTAGCCCAGCTATGATTTTTTTCCTTGAAATGTGGCAGGATTTGTTGGCCAGCTGGTTGTTCCCCACAGGCCAGGGTCGGGTGTGGATGTCCCCAGCCTACCCAAGCATATGGCAGGTTGAACAGCCAGGCAGGGGTAAAAAATCAGAAGGATGGCACCATGTGGAGAACACAAGCTGAAATGCTGCCTCCAGCAGTTCCTGGTGGTGCAGGGAATGACCCAGCTTCCCTTTCCCCTCTCAGTGTCCCAGACAAGGATCCATGATCAAGAAGAGCCACAATCTCACCATCCAGGTTTCTGCATTGCTTGGGTGGCTCAGGACCTTTTATTTTCTACTGGAACCATGTTTTTATGATTTATTTTATTATCTCAGTTCTATCAAGTAATATTTAGCCACGACCCCTTCCCTGTGGCACAGCAGCAAAGCTGAAACACGACAGCATTTTCTCCTCATATTTATCATACATGGACCTGGGTTCAGCTGGTCTGAGCTGAAAACTGACCATGGGCTTCATTTGTCCAAGCCAGCTTTGAGCAATGGTATTTTTAGGTATTGGTTTATACTTGGGAATAGACTGAGCAGGCATCAAGAGGGAATGACTTCAATGTCAGTGACAGTCATGAGGTTGTGGACTCTGCATCCCTAAAAGTGTTCCAGGCCAGGCTGGACAGGGATGGAGCAACCTGGCCTAGTGGAAGGTGCCCCTGCCCATGGCAGGGGGTGGAATGAGATGAGCTTTAAGGTTCCTTCCAACCCAAACCAGTCTGGGATTCATTCTATGATTCCATGATTCTGTTCATCCAGGGTTACCAGGCTGCTGATGAGCACTATGGCTCTGGCATCTTGGAAAACCACATGGAATCAGAGCTGGGATTATACCAAGCACAGGACAGGTTTTTTTTACAAAACGGTATTTTTTTAAAGACTGTATCATTCCTGAATTTGTTTTAACTGATGCTTTTCACAGCACTTTGACTATTCCAGCACGGAATAGATACAAATAACACATGTGGTTATTGGAAGCATCAAATCTAAGTTAATCAATATTGTATTTTCCAGCACATCAAGCTTTCAGGAGGCCAACTGCAGGTGTACATGACAAGTGGCAGATGCTGTGTCCCAGAAAGCTCCTGTGCCACTTGCAAGACACCAAACTCTGTGATCTGCTGGCAGATGAACAGGAAGAGTTTTTAGGCTCTTTGGCTTCTGTTAAGGACATCTTTTTGATCCATTTTCAAGCCCCCGGGGCTGCTCCTGTCTCGGGAGACTGATAAAGGAGTTCATGAGCATAGAATAAAGAAAAGACCGGAATATTCATGTGCTGCAAACTCCTGGGAACTTGCAGGAGAAGAAAAAAACCTGAAATATCTTCTCAGTAGGATTTCCTTACTGAGTAACATTTTTCTCTTGCATGTAGACAACTGGTTCAAAGCAGCACCGACACCTCATGCCAGGCCCTGCACTCCTCCTGCTCTGCCGTGGTGTAAACCATGAGCAGATGGTGCAGTGCAGTGGAAAATCAGATCTCCAAGAAAATACAGAGCTGAGAATAAAACACCCTCGAGGAGAAAGCTGCATGGTTTATTTCAGGATAAAAATGAAAAAAACCGAGATCCTTGGGCAAAAATTAAAATACTCCTTCAGAGTGGAGTATTCCACTTCTGTGAACTGCCTCGTTCCTTCCCAATTGAGGAAACATCCATCCCTTCACAGCTGAAGGCTCATCTCATTTGTTGTCTTTCAGTTCATTGATCTGGTTTCTCCAGGCTCCCACGTGACTGTTCTTTGCTGAACTAACAAGCGTGATTATCCCTGAATTTTCTCTCGTTTCGACTTTCTTGCTCGCTGACGACAAACCTTTCAGAATTTCTTCCCACTTCAGCTGCAGCATGACCTGAATTGCATCCATCTTTGTTTAAACCCACTGGGGCATAAACAGCCAAGTCAAGATCGGTAAGGATATAATGTCAAAACTTCAATTCTGGTTTTATATTTGTGCATAAAGAGATAAAACACCCCTGCAAATATGACCGTTTCTTCCATTAAGCCTAATTGAGTGCAGTGTGGTCTCTGCACTTGTGGCCTTTAAAGTCCCTGACATGTCCCTGCCTCACTGTCCCCCATCCCCAAAATAAAAACTTTTACCTCTGCTCCAGCCAAATTGCAGCTCCTGACATTGCTCTGCTTGCACTGAAGTGCCAGGAGTGAGTACCAGGGAACCTCCTCGTGCAGTCACTGTGCTGGTTTGTGTTAAAGAACTATTGGATTTGATCTCGGCTCGCTGCATTTTCGTGACCTAGATCCTGTTCATGTGAGCTGAAAAAAATAATTTAGCAAATCTTGGTATCTAAGATTAAAATGGGATGATGTTTATTTATCTGGAGGAAACAACAGCAGTGAAATACCAGCAGTTCTCACAGAAATAGCTGCTTTCTTTTATCTGCAGCTGCATCCCTACGTGTGCCTGTGGTGACCCCCCCTGTGTAATGCAGATTCCACCTGCAATTTGTGGAGTTCTCCTTGATCCTTCTGAAGAACGTGCCTGACAAGGAACCAAATCCATCCCGCAGGAGGGCACTGAAGTGAGCCTTAGATGGATGTAAGATCCCATCATCATCATCATTATTTATGACAACTCCATGGACCAGACTCGCTGGGAAAAATCCAAGACTTGGCCAGTTAATAAAGCAACAAAGAGGATACTGCTGCTCCAAAGACTTGCTACTTGTTGATAACTTGCCATCCAGCTTTTTTTTCCAAAGGGGAAATGAATGTGTGCAGGGTGCTTGGAGTCAATTTTTGGTGGTGAATACGCAGCCACTGTCTCTGCTGGTATCAATGGCCCTTTCACTGTACTGGGCTTTACTGTACAGAGAACAAACACAGTTTCCATGGCAGTGTAAACACAAATACATCCCACACTCCAAAGAGTGACTCACACGTGCTACAGAGCAGAGAGAAACTTCCCTCTCTTAATCCGAACACATCTGGGAGAGGAGGATGAGATTAGCTCACTTTAAAAATATTCTATAAATATTATGTAAACCAAGATTTGCTCTGAATAATTCCATGCCTTGGCAGATCTGAAAGGCAAATCCTTTGAAGGTAAAGGAATAAGACAAGTGCCTGTTTGCAGTAGCAATGTTCAAATCTATAACGATTGTATTCTTAAATATAGACACAAGCTGACAGTTCTGGAAGCTGATAAAAATTCTCCATGAGCAGTTTATCTCAGTCTTTCCAGGAGAATTTAACTGTTGTAAATAAACAGAAAGTTCATAACAAAAGGAAGAAATGGATCAATCTGTGGGGACTACTTAGTACTGGTACTAAGTCCTGGTGTTGCACGTGTTTGCCTGAAATAGTGTGAAACAGTGAGAACCTGACCTTGAGTATCAGCAGCATCACCTCACAAGCAGCTTAGAATGTCATTTATCCAAAGATGATAAATTGATAATCCAGACTTGGAGGAAAATGATGGAATTAAAATCAAATCTGTGATGTGCACTTTGTAACAGGGAGTAAAAGGGGGTGAGCACCGTCTTGAGGAAAATAAAACATGCTCTCAGTGTGTATGGGAGGAAGAGTTTTCCCTAGCAAGACTTTTCTAGGTCCCAAAACCTCGAGGTTTTTTATGACCCCAAGCTAGGGAGTTTATATCCCTTCATAAGAACCTGTTATTTTTATAATACTCCATCTCTGAAGGATGTCTCATCTCCTTCTTTTACTAACCTAAATCCTCTCCCAGGATCTATTCTGCCTGCAGAGCAGTCAGATTAAATGTCAAGATTTCCAAAGGCTGCTCTGAGCAGGAATGCTTCCTCTGGATCTTCCTGCAGGCGAAAGCAGAGCAATGTCATGGCAAAAGTGCAGATTCCTCTTGGCTGGGCTGACACGTGAACATCAGCAACGGGAATTCAGTATTTGAGAGTCACTGAGGTAAAGCAAGGCCTGAAGGGTGAGGATTGCTATTTATACAGTGACTCATGGCAGAGCACACAACTCACAGGGAGCTCACAACAAAGTTAGGAGCAGTAGCAGCTAAGATCTACTACGGGAATAAGGGTTAAACCCAAACCTTTCCTGAGATCAACTGGTACAGCTGCGGGAGCCTGACCTAAATCTGACACAGTCAGGGCCAAAACCAAAGGGAGAGGGACAATAAATCTGTCAGTCGTGGTGGCAAAGGCTGTCTCTGTGTACAGACGAGGAGACTGGTTGGAAAAGGAAAGGAAAATAAAAAACTACAAACAGCAGCATCTTTCTCAATGAGGGCGAAGCGTCTGAATGTGTCATTAATGCACCGCAGAGAGTAATGTCTGTCTCCAAATCATCCCCGAGTGTGAAACCTCAGGGGAGAAAAGGAGTAAGTGAGAAAAATAGAGGGGAAGCAGTTCCTGGTGGTGGCTCTTGGGGGCTGTTTTGTCACCTCTTCGCTGCCCTTCCCCCCTGGGAACAGTCACTTGTGAGTGCTCTTCGTTGTCTGTTCGAATCACATCAGTTTAAAAGGGTTATGAGAGGCTGTTTAATCAAATGTTTGCGATGTCCAGGTGCCTTTGTCCGTCTCCTTTCCCAGAGATAATGATCTCATGTTGGATTCTCAGGTCCCCCTAAGGACCGATGAGAATATCCACTTAAAAAGTAAAAAATAATTAGAACTAAGAATGCCTGTAGATCCTTTCTGTCCTGGTCTGTCCCCACTTGGGGAACTCTCCAAACTGGAGCTGTTCTTTGTCCTGCAGGGCCCAGCTCTCGCTCGGCACTCAGGAAAATATCATAACACTAAAAATTAACAACTGAACAGAATCTGACAGACTTTCCTCCCGCATGGGGAACATAAACACGAGGAATTTCAAAGGCGTGACCAAGCCTGTGATACACCAAAAGGCATTAAAATTCATTTAGGCTGCCTGGCACTGTCAGAAGAACCACACAGTATATGTGGTGGTGCAGGAGATTTTTCAAACAAACCCTGCTTTTCAAACAACCAACTGCATATCCAGAGCCTCTGAACTGCCAAAATAAAAGTTGATATTCGTCCTAATGAAAGCTGTTATTCATAAAACCACCCACGATTTAAAATAAGTGGTCTGCAGAGGGTAGTAATGCAGATTTACACATTGGGCCTGGCCATTTGTGGCCAAGCAAGTGTTTTAAGGTGGCTTAAAAGCGAGGCAGGGGATGCACCACCACACCAGTGAGTACCACACTAGTGATTTTTTTAGTATCCTGGCTTTTAAACCTTATTTCCTTGTGCTGTATGCTCTCCTTAGGGGGAAGTGGAGACCAGAGCTCAAGGAGCGTTTGGCCAGGGCTCTCAGGCGCAGGGTGTGATTCTGGGAGCTGGAGTAGGTGATGTTTGTGTGTCCGTCTGAGGGCACTGGGCCGTTCCAGAGGGGCCGGACAGGGCAGTTTGTGTGCAATTAGGACACTGTGTGGCCGGGCGCTCCCTGAGGCGCCGCCGCCATCTTGTCCCCCCTCACGGGGCGGGCGTGGCGCCCCCTGGCGGCGCCGAGGGGCTCCCCCAGCGCGGGAACAACGCACGTCTCGCGAGACTTGGCGCCCCTCCCTCTCCTGCCAAGATGGCGGCGCCCACGGAGCCGCCGCCGGGTCAGGGCCGGTTCCGCACTCGGGATGTGCTGGTGCCCGGCGGGCCTTCCGATTTTGGGTCTCTGCTGCTGTCTCCGCCGGTGCTGGCGGGGCTGGAGGCCGCCGGCTTCCTCCGGCCGTCGCCGGTGCAGCTGAAGGCCATCCCGCTGGGGCGCTGCGGGCTCGGTGAGCGGACGGGCCCGGGCGCGGGGCTGGGGGTACCACCGGGACATCTCCTCTCATATGTCCCTTCACATCTCCCCTCACATCTCTCCTCTCCCCTCACACTTCCCCTCACATCTCCCTTGTCCCCTCACACCTCCCCTCCCCTCTCCCCTCACATCTCCCTTCTCCCCTCACATCTCCCCTGTCCCCTCCCGCGTGTGGCGGCTCTTTGTGCAGATCTCATCGTGCAGGCCAAATCCGGCACCGGCAAAACCTGCGTGTTCGCCACCATCGCCCTGGACGCGGTGCTGCTGGAGAGCCCCGCCACGCAGGTGGGCCCCTTTGGGGACACAAAATCCCTCCTTTTTGGGGGGGAAAAGGGCACGGAAGCCCCCGAGGCACAGCGGGCTGAGTCGTGGCAGCGCTGGGGGTTTGGCAGTGGCTCGCATGGTCAATCCTTGCCCCTTGCAGATCCTGGTCCTGGCTCCCACGAGGGAGATCGCCGTGCAGATCCACGCCGTGATCACGACTATCGGGATAAAGATGGAAGGCTTGGAATGCCACGTGTTCATCGGGGGGACTCCTCTGAGCCAGGACAAGAGCAGGCTGAAGAAGTGCCACATCGCTGTGGGCTCCCCAGGTGGGCATGAGTTTTGTTGTGATTCACGTTTTGGGTGACCTTTCACGGGACCATAATTGGGGCTTGTGAAATCTGGGTGGGATTGTTTTGTTGTTATTAATAGTGCACAGGCTCAAAGGCCGGTGCCAGAGGCATTTAGACCAGCTCTCTTTAGTGAGAGATTGTTTTTAATGAGGGATTTGACAGGCTGAGAGAGCTGGGGCTGTTCAGCCTGGAGAGGAGAAGGTTGTGTGGAGATCTCAGAGCACCTTCCAGGATCTGAAGGGGCTACAGGGAAACTGGAAAGGGGACTTTGCAGCAGGAACTAGAGTGACAGGACAGGGAGTAGTGGGATCAAACTGAAAGAGGGGGAATTTAGGTTGGATGTTAGGGAGAAATTCTTCCCTGTGAGGGTGGGCAGGCCCTGGCACAGGTTGCTCAGAGAAGCTGTGGCTGCCCCATCCCTAGAAGTGTCCAAGGCCAGGTTGGACAGGGCTTGGAGCAACCTGGGCTGGTGGAAGGTGTCCCTGCCCATAGCAGAGAGTGACACTGGATAATCTTTAAAGTCCCTTCCAACCCAAACCATTTTTTCTGTGTCTCTGTGACTATTGTACTTTTTTTAAGGCTTACTAAACAAATAAAAAAAAAAACCCTTTAAAAGTTTGTCTTTAGAACTTTTCAATTGATTTTTTTGAGGTTGTTTTTACTCTTTTCCTGGTGTGTAGGTCGAATCAAACAGCTGATAGAGCTGGACTACCTGAACACAGCCAGTATCCGGCTCTTCATCCTCGATGAAGCAGACAAGCTCCTGGAGGAAGGCAGCTTTCAGGAGCAAATCAAGTAAGAAGAACCGCCCCTCTCATGCATTTCTGAATAGATTAGATACATTTTTATTAATAATTCCCATGGTTTTGTCTTGCAGTTGGATTTACTCCTCACTCCCAGCCAATAAGCAGATGCTGGCTGTGTCAGCCACTTACCCTGAGTCCTTGGCTCATGCCCTGACCAGGTACATGAGGGAGCCAACCTTTGTGAGGCTGAACCCCACTGATCCAAGCCTCATTGGTGAGTGAACATTAATTATAGTGACACTGTGATCAATAGATTAAGAGGAGAATACTAAAAGCAAAATATGTACCCTTAAAATTCATGATTTTTCATAATTTCACTCCGTAGCTGGCTTGTTTAGTTTATGAAATATTGATTCCCAGTGTTTCAGTGAACCTTCTAGTGGAAGGTGCCCCTGCCCATGGCAGGGGGTGGAATGAGATGGTCTTTAAGGTCCTTTCCCACCCAAACCATCCTATGATTCTTTGTATTTAAAACACCAGTGACAGATTTAACTCTGTTTTTTCTACCCATTCAAAAAATATTTCAGCTTTTTAAGAAAAACCTCTCCTGAATTTTTTCCTTCAGCAGCAGTGACACATATTTACTTAGCACTGAGCATGTTTTTATGGCAACCTTTCCTCTGGTTTTTTGGTTTCTTTCTCAGGGCTGAAGCAGTACTACAAAATTGTGAATTCCCATCCACTTCCACACAAAACATTTGAGGAAAAAACCCAGCACCTACAGGAGCTGTTCAGCAAGATTCCATTCAATCAAGCCTTGGTCTTCTCAAATTTGCACAGCAGGTAATCAGTTTGAAATAAAATCTGTAAAAAGCTTGTTTGAAAGCAATGGGTGTAATGTCCAGTCGGGGTAAATTTATGTGGATATGGATAAATTTATGGATATGGGACCTGTAAGTCTCAGAGCAGTCTGCAGATTTCAGATCTGAAGTACAGCCTGAGGAATGCAGTGGGAAAATACTGAAAATGAAGGATTGCAGTCCTTGGCTGTAGAGAGTAACCTGTTGTTAAGGAATATGCAGAGGTTATCAGGCCTGTGGTTTTATTTCCAATTTTCTTTGTGTATATTCCATCAGGGCTCAACATCTGGCTGAAATCCTGACATCCAGAGGTTTTCCTGCTGAGTGCATTTCAGGTGAGGCCATTCAGAACTTCTGCTGAGTCTGTTCTGTTCCTCTCAAGTCAGTGTTGCTCAAGTGGGTTAAGTGTCTGCATAATTGGTTTCTATTTAAAAACAATAAAATTATTTTTGTAGTGAATTACCTTATTTTTCAGGTTTTGTTTGTTCCTTGTTTACTCATTTAGAACTGATGTTTGAAGAAGTTTATCTCAACCTTATTTTTGATCTCATCCACAGATTCACAAACCAGATTTTGAGGGGCATAAAGCTGAAGGATGTAATCTGTTTCTAATTTTTACCTTTCCAGGCAACATGAATCAAAACCAACGACTTGATGCAATGGCCAAATTAAAGCAATTCCACTGTCGAGTCCTGATTTCCACAGACTTGGTGAGTTTTTACTGCTTTCAAACAAGCTTTTGACAGATTTTATTTCAAATGTATTACCTGCTATGCAGATTTTACAGCAGACAGGAGTGTTGCACATAAAGTTACTTCAGAGAATTAGATTTGGCTTGGAACTGAACATAAATGTGCTGATAAAGCACCCTGAGACTGTGTGACTTATTTTCACAGAAATTGTCTCCTATTCCTCATCTGGCTGCCCATTGCAGGGGCTTGGAATGAGATGACCTTTAAGGTCCCATCCAACACAAGCCATTCTGTGATCTGGTTCAGAAATAGTTTTTAATTTATCTGTTGCTTTGTTGATCCTTAAAAGTTCAAGGGCCTTGAGAATTGTTTGCTTGGCGTAGGAGCTGTGGGGAGCAATAGTTTGTTTCTCTTGTAAATGCTCACAGTAGGGACAATGCAAACAGCTCAACAGAGCAGTGGTTATGTTTGAGACACTCTCAGCTTTTTCCTTGTTGATGAATTATTTGATTGATGGTTTGAGGTGCTGTCATGAGAAGATGGCTCTGTGCTCTCAGAGGGGAAAAAAACCATGCTGGGCTTGTGTTTGATGTGTAGCAGGTAGAATAAAATGATCCCTAGTTTTCATATCCCAAAGCAATGTGCCTGTTTTCCTTGTAACACTGTAAAATGGCTGGAAAATGGTAGGTCCTTTATGGTGTGTTATAACTAAGAGTTACCCCATGAGTAGTGTGTTGGGGTGGGAGTAACTCCAGGGAGGCTGGAGCAGATGACCCCACTGTGATCCCATCCCAGCTCACCCATCCTGTGGCTCTGTATTTATTTAAAGCCTTGGTCAGCACATTCAGTTCTCACTCTGTCTCATTTTCTGCAGACATCTCGTGGAATTGATGCTGAGAAAGTGAACCTGGTTGTCAACCTGGACGTTCCTGTGGACTGGGAGACCTACATGCATCGCATTGGCAGAGCTGGGCGCTTTGGTGAGAGCCAAATCCATGGATTTTTGGAGCTTTGCCTTGCTCTGCTGGCGCTGTTGGTGACTCAATAATTCTGTTGTGTGGCACAGGCACTCTGGGTCTGGCTGTGACCTACTGCTGCCGTGGGGAGGAGGAGAACATGATGATGAAGATTGCTCAGAAGTGTAATCTCCAGCTTCTTCCTCTGCCAGGTATGCTCTGTGCTTGGAATACAGCTGAGGTTTGGTTGTTTTCTGGTATTCAGAGCTCCAGACAAGTCCACAGAGAGCTGATATGTGGCTTCTCTGCTGGAGCTGCATTACTTTTAGTCCAGGTTCTTCATGCTCTCTGCTAATGACTCCTTGTGGAGCAGTAAAAAATGAACTGAGTGCATAGGGAGAGGAACTCTGCATCCAGCTGTTGCTTAAGCAACTACAGAACTACCTGGACTTCCAGAACTGTAGAATGAAACCTTTCTCAAGCTGTAAGATACAGCAGGGGAAGGAAGGAATAATTGAAACAGCAGATCTGCTCTCCTTGCTTTGCCAGAAGCTGTTCTGCTGAAAGGTGGCATTTGCCTTCTTGTGTAAGTCCTAACTTGATCAGATCAAGTAGGGTATGAAAAATAGGTGACAGGTAATGCCGTGCGGTTTGTCCTCATCAGCCTCTTGATGCCTTCCATGAAGGAAATGCTCTGGCTCTTTGAGCTCTTCCAAGAACTGAAGGGGTTGGTTTGTAGCTCTAATTCAATGTCTTACCATGCAATTTTGGGCAGCTTTGCTTGGTTACTCATTTGAGTTCTAGGGGGAAGAATGCACTTAATTGAGTGCCTGCTTGTTTCCCTTCTGTGCAGAGCCAATACCTGCTGGAATGATGGACCAGTTTGAAGATGGGGAGGTAGAAGTTAAACCTGCTGTACTTCCAGCACCTTTGGTGAATTGTGACACTGTGTGTCCTAAACCAGAGGAACCAGTGCTGCAGCCTGTCCAAAATGGTTTTCCAGAGGCACCTCTCTCTAATCTTCCAAGAGATAATTCTTCTGCAGAAAGGCCAAAGAAGTCTATGAAGCAAAAGCAGTTTAAAAAGTGCACAAATTCTGCAAATAAAGAGAAAAATAGTAGAACCCCCCAAACTCCCAGTTGTCGCACAGAACAGAGGAATCAAGTCAAAACTGTCTCCAGAACAGATGGACATCACAACACTCAGGTTCCAGATGAGGAGGCCTTAAAGAAAAACCTTCCCAAAATTCCATGTTTGTCTTCCTTCAAAAACCAACTCAACAATCCCTGGAGCTTCTCAGATTTTGTTGAAGATTATGAGTATTTCCTTAAGGAAGGGTCAGAGAGAGAGGTGGAAATTTTAAGGAGCTATTCAGGCCCAGGAGAGCCACGTGAGCTCCCCAGAAATGGTGATGTGGAGTGGGAAGAGATGGAACATCACACAGAGACAGTAGCAAACGGTGACATGTCTGGGGACAGTGATGGTGCAGACAGTTCCAGGGATTCCTTTAGCAGCAGGGAGAATAACTCATGCTTTGAAGCATTTTCCAGGGCTTCTTCTAATAGTAAGGAGAACAACTCATGCTTTGAAGGATTTTCAGACACACAGGAGAAAAATGCTGTCCCCACAAGGCATCAGGGACGTTCAGGCTTCTGTGCTCCAGCAGAGAAACCTCAAGAGCCATCACATGTCCCAAAGCAAAAGGAAGGGAAAAAGAAAGTTCTGAAGCAAAATGCTAAACAAAAGAAAAGCCACAACCATCAATTCTCTAGTCCTTCCACGAGGAAAACTGAAGAGGACTGGACCTGCAGCTCCTGGGATGATGCTCCATATGAGGATTGGAGTTATGAAGACTATTGGAAATGTTATTATGAAGCCTGGCAAAGCTACTATGCAGCAGTGTCTCACTACAGGAAGAGTTACAGGCATTTCAGCTGGATGAAGGCCTACCATGTCAACTCAGTCTATCTCCAGGAGCTGCTGAAAGGTGGGGATTGATGCCCTGATGCTGCTGTTGGGGACAGGCTGGTTGTACCAGCAATGGACATGATCTGTGCCAACAGTGCTGGTCTAAAGGACACTGGTAATCAGACAGACATTGTTGGGGATTGATGAAAAATGTCTTTTTATAAGCAGCTGTGTCTTGGTAAATGTTTTACACAAGTTCAGTGACACTGTTACAAGTTGTTAATAAAAGGAAACGAAAGACAGCTGGATGCTCAGTTGGAATCTTTACAATCCCAAGTAAACAAAGCATGATAAAAGGCAGCCATGTATATTTAGTCACTAAGGAGAAAATATAAACTAATCCCAGTTATATTTCATAGAATCCCAGAATGGTTTGGGTTGGAAGGGACCTTAATGGCCATCCAGTCCCACTCCCTGCCATAGGCAGAGGCATCTTCCACTGTCCCAGGTTGCTCCAAACCCCATCCAGCCTGGCCTTGGACACTTCTCTGGGCAGCTGTGCCAGGACCTCCCCTCCCTCTTGCTTGATTTGCCCTCCCTGTGACTTTGGGTGAAGATGAATTCCCTGTCAGACTCCATGGTCTGTATAGTTGGGGATCCTTCCATGTTCCATAATTCCCTTAGTAAACACCAGGCACTGATTATATCCTGGTTAAGTGGCAGAGTGAAACATGCATCTCAATGCCTGTATTGCTAATTTAAATCCAGTTAATTAACACTGTATAAATAACATTCTATAGCAAGGTGTACAGCAAGCTGTGTGGGAGAGGATGGTGTAATTATGGAGCAAATGTGCAGCAATCATAATTGGTGTGTCCCTCTGGGTGCAACAATATCAGACTTGCCACACTTACAGGAAAGCTGTAATTAGCAATGAAATTACCTGTTAATGCTAAAACTAATTGATACTTCCTGTTTGGCTTGCAGTGCTTTGTATGGAGCTGTCCTGAAGCAGGAAAAGATGGGAGTGCTCACTGGTTTAGAGTGCTGACCCTGGGCTAAGTCTGCACTGATTTTGAAACTTCATCCTCTAGTTTTTAGCATGTTTGGGATCATAGAGACAGAGTTCCTCAGTGACTTTCCATGATTTCTCAGTGTTCCAATGCTCCCCAGGGCAGGTATGGGCTGGTTTTGGCTGTTTTATGGTCCTTGTGCAGAGTTGGGCTGGAATTTTCTTGGTAAGAGCAGCACATCCCCCCTGGTGTGAACTGCCCTTCCAGGACCCTTGCTGCTTTCATTTGGTGCACTGGGTGTCTTCAGGGGTGTTTGATTGCTCACCTTCAGCCACTTTAATGTTGAGAAACACCCAGAGTTTTCCCTCAGCTTACACAAATCGCTCCCCTGGAGCTCTCCTGACATTCTTGCAGAATTCCCTGTGCAAATCCTCTGGTGTCCCTGGTGTTTTTGTGGAGTGGTGGATTGAAACTTTATTCTCTCAGCGTGCAGGAGGATTGTAAGGGACTGCTCTGTGCTGGGTGAGCTTCACCTGCAGCTGGGGCAGTGGGGGCTCCTAGTGGGACTCAGCCCTTACTACAAGAGAGGAAAGTGTGTGTAAGCTCTTAGGAGTCACCTAATAAGTGATGTTAATTTCTGCCTAAATAATTTGGTAAATTTTAAATGATGCTTCCAAGTAATTCTTTGTGACACAGTTAAGATGAGAGCAGCTCTCCATGTTTTAGGATCAGCTTGTTTTGCCCTTAACAGCTGAGACTGCCTTTTAAAAGAAAGGCATAAGTGGTTTTTAAATATTATTGTATCTTTTTTTTTCTCTACTTTTCCCCCTGCCTTACTCTTTTTGTGTCACAAACTACTCCAGGGAAGGGATTCACGTTTGCAGAGTTTGATGATTTTGTCTCCCAGATGAATTTTGTTGCAACTCTAAGTGTTCAAAAAGAGGATACTACAGGAGATGCCCTTCAGTACCTGCATTCTCTCCTGTGACAGCTCACTTTTAATTAATGGGTCTTAAATAAAGGTCATTAGTGTTTAAATGCAGCTTGAATGGTTAGTTCAACACCCAAAGTTCTCTGAAAGAACCTCCCAGAATTTTTTTTTTAGAAGAAATCTCCAGCATCATCTCGGTATTTGTGGCACATACTCTGTTTAATCCGGATTGGATACATCAGGTACAGCAGTGGCACAAGACTCAATACTGTAAATGATATACAAGTTTCAACATATGCACTACAATTCCAAAAGAAGACAACAGGAAACTTGGTTCTTCTAGAATGTTGTTCTCAAATGAAGCTACCTGCAGTTGTGTACAGTCCAGCTCATATCTGTCCTCTGTCTGTAAGCAAAGCCCATTTCGAGTACGAAAATAGAAAATAATAAGGTTGAGAGCTTCTTATAACATAAAACTCCTAAAGAAAACACCATTGCATTGGAATGCCATACTGGTTTATCAAAAATAGACCATCACACCAGTGTGGAAGATACTCCATTGGCCCAAGGAGCCTGGGGGAGCTCCCAGTTGTTGTTGCCAGAGAACAGAGAGGAGCCCTCAGTGTGGTTGGTACCTTCCCCCCAGACAGCTGAGACTCCTGGACTAGCACTATTTTAACCCAAAATGGAAAGAAACACGTGCACACAAAGGATACACACAAAGGAACAGACTCGACTGAGAACAGAAGAAGGGGTTTTCACAAGCTCTTTGTCACCTGGTCTTTTGCCTGTTCCACCCAAAGCCTTTCTGGCACAGGTTTTGCTCTGTGAACACAAGTGGCAGTTCTGGTGCACTGGCTCCAGAATTCCCTGGGGGATTTTGGTGGGGGTCATGAACTGAGCTCCACTCATGGCAAGAGGAGGTGTTAATGTCCCTACAGGTTGTATAACTGGCAGAGAGGTGAAATGACTTCTTCCAGGTCACTTAGAGGTTCCTCAGGACAAGCAGGAGCAGGACCCAGGGTCCTGATGCTCAGTCTCCTGGCCCTGACCCACGTGCTCACTGCCTTCCCTTTGCTCTCACAGGTTTTGAAGGATAAAACCATTATACAAAGTGTTTATGGCAAATGGGAAACCTAAAAACTCGGCCTTTAAAGCCATATATCTACTGCAGTTGGCTTGGAGTGTTGGAGAGAAATAAGTGATTGAGAAGAAAATCAATTAAGATACACTAGATGGGTAAATTATATGGAAAAGGTGCATTATTCACCTGACTTCAAAAGCAGAATTAAGTTTTCAGGTCAAAGCTGCTGATATTCCCAGCCATCCATGGGTGCTGACTGTAACTCTGCATTAGTCCAACACAGAAAAATATTACAGGATCCAAGGGATGTTGCAACATGTGAATTAAATGTGGGTTTAAATGTACTGAATTTTCTTTATAATACAGGTAAGATAAAACACATTTGCAACCTCTTTGCTTTCTTTAGCTTGTATTAATCTGATTTTTGTGTGCTCTCTAAACTAGGATGATAAATGCTGGGTTGCAGTACAGGAGTACCATCAATAATTTTAGGTAAACAAGTGGCATTGATTAGTCTTTCTGGCCAATTAAAGAAGGATGTATTTTGAATTATCCATACCTATATCCCACACTGAAGCCACGTGTGTTATTTAGGTTATCTTTTCCCTGCTCACTTCCAACAATGATAATTCTTTTAACAGATAAAAGTAATCTCTGAGATAAGAATTTGTTGTATAAAGTTTTATGTTCCCCTTGTGGAAAGGAGAATAATTTAAATGGTGCAAGGGAGCAGAAATGGCAGCAAGAGAGGAAAAAATAAGGAGAGAATTATGGCTGAACAGCTGGAGACAAATCCTTGACACTTGAGGTCTATCACTCTGGAATAAGCTCTCCAGGGGAGTAGAGGAAGTCCTTGGAGAATTCTAAATCTAATCTAAACCTAAAAAAGCAGTGCCATATAACACAGTGGAGGATCCTGTGCTAGCAGAGGATAGATTAAATTTTACAATTCTTTAACTTTTGTGGGCCCAGATGTGTTATGTGTGGCCTCTTCTTTATGGGTGTCTGTAAGATTTTTAAGGAAACTGAAAGTAACAGGTGGATTTTGGAAAGAGTAGATGGAAGTCAAAGCCTACATGTGAAAGTTACTCTCTACTAGTTGTGTGACTCCTGTTTGCAGCCCAAAGCCAGGTGAGAAGAGAGGAAATCAATGAACAGAATATGCTGAAACTCCATGAAAATATTTTTTCCCTCAGAAAAAGAACTTTGAAAAGGAAACAAAACGCTCAGAAAAAGGCGTCGCTCCTTTGATGGTTTTAATATTGCTTTAAGAAAGTCTGAAAAAATAACTCCCTTCCCCTTGTTTTTTGTCCAAGGAATCCATTTGTATCTTTTTTAAGGGAACTTTTCTAAAACTACAAAAAGTAAGGAATGAGGGGAGGGGGAAGGCTTTGACATGCTCTGCCCACACACTCCTGATGTTCTGTTGGGCTGATGGGCTGTGCCCTACAACCTGCCTGTTCCTCTGGATGCTTCTCCTCCCAGAGGGAGCCCACACCTGGAGAAACCCCTTTCCATGCCTCAGGAATGAGCAGGATTCCAGGGGCAGGTGCTGGCTTTTGTTTGGGGATCGATGGAAAGGGAAAGGGAAAGGGAAAGCCATGCTGGTAAGACTGGGCAGTGCTGGGACCACTGGAGGGAACAGCCCACATTGTCCAGTGAAACTTCTGGCTGGGGAATTTTCAGGATTGGCTTGGCCTTATCTCAGCAATGGTTTATAAACTGCTATTTAAAGATTGTGAAGATCCTTGTGGTTTAGGGAAGCTGCTTGCCTCCCTCTGCTGTGGGAATCAGTGGCTGGAGTGCCATTCCCAGGCTCTGCTCTGCCAATGCTTTCCTGTTTTCCCTGTTTTCCTACCAGGGATGACCTGTTATGCCCTTCCAGCCACTGATGGTGATGGATTCTCTGCTGTTTCACTGCCCTTCCCTGGAGGATGTGGCTGTGTTGGGCAGTCCAAGGAGGTTTCCTCTATTCCCAAGCGCTTTTGGCAGCATTACTCGGGCAGCTTCGATGTGGTGGATAAAGGCAGCTAATGCCTCCATTAAAAATATTTTAACCCTGTTCCTCCAGGCTCAGACTCCCTTGATTTGGTGTGTTTTTATCCTCTGAGAGACTGAGTGCATGGGGCAGCACCCACTCAGTCAGTGGCAGAAGAGACAAACCACGTATTTCTGAGCAGAGATAACAATTCCTCTTCCATGGAAGAGAGCAGAGGCTGTGGCTTCCTTGGCAAACTGAGCCCAAGCAGCCACCCAGAACCCCTAGGGCTGGCTTTCCTCCTTACTCTTTTTTGTTGGGGGGGGGGGGGGGGGGGGGGGGGGGGGGGGGGGGG
>JAWWTY010000072.1:1970493-1995092 GCA_035222235.1 Margarornis squamiger
GGCTTTCCTCCTTAATCTTTTTTATTCCCCCCCCCCCCCCCCCCTTAAAAATGTGGAATTTTATATATTTTTTTTTCCCCAAAAGCCTTTTGATTGATAGCAATTAAAAGCACTGACAGTGCTTTGGACCAGGGCTGCTAAAACTGCTATTTAAAGATAAAGAGATGGGTGCAGGGAGATGAAGTGGCTTGTTACCACTCTGTGGCAAGTCAGGAATAAGAAAGGCAGCACCAAGAATCCGTGCTGAATCCCTGATTCTTTGTGATTTTCCACTCCTGTCCCCTGCCAGCACAGTGGCATTTCACCCTCACTCTGTGCCAGTGTCCATGAGGCTGCAAGGTGGGAGGGGGTGGAGAGCAAGGCTCTGGTCTACAAGGGGAGCAGATGATGACAGTCAATGAAATGAAAGCAAAGATTAAATGAAAACATCAAGAAAAAAGCTCAATAATGGTAAGACTAACTGCAGTATAACCTCCTACAGGAAGCAGCAAAAGGCAGAGCGTTTGAATCATTTAAAACAGGGCTAAACATAGTTTTGGGTAACATATTGCAGCACTGGGATAAATGAGTAGAAGCTGGTGCAGCTACTGGAGGCTTAGCCATAGTTCTAATATTCCTAGGATGTTGTAGGATTCTAAGGAGGGTATTATTATTGGGTTAATGCATCAGCCATCAAGTCCACTCTACAGACAAGCAGCAGTGCTACCAAAGCAGGTTGTCAGCATGTAGCTCTATTAATTATCTATACATGTATGTGTCTGTAGTTATTTATATGTGTATGTATATGTGGATATAAATATTACATCAGGATAGGTTATGACAGATGTTCAAAAAAAAGTCATCCCTTTGCTGAATCAGCCTCAGACGTGCTTTGAGTCGTTCTTACAACTCTGATGTTGGTAAAATCACTGATCAGAACAGGACACTTGATGTCTTTCCTTATTATCTACAAGCTGGTGGGGGGTGGGTGCCTCACCCTTCATGGGGCCATCAAAGAGGTTTGTGCATGAGCACAGTAATCAAACACTGCCTGACAAGGGGGAAGGGGGGTGATGATGATCCTCACTCTGCCCTTCATGGATCACACCAGGAAAAGGGGATCCCCCTGGAAATGGGAGAGAAAAGTTATTTAGATGGGGGGGAAATCAATTATGTTTCCTTACAATAAATCACTCCCAGAAGGACCTCAGGAAGAGGTGCTAGGACTGACCCCAGCTCGGTTAGAAGTATGAGCTACTTGGCAGTACCACACAGTGTCCTGCAGTTTGGGGTGGATTTAGAAGTACATGATCAGGCTTTTCCCAAACTAAGTGTAGAACTGTGAAAAGAAAAGGCTGTCTGTCCCACACGTTATCAGATGTTTCCCACGCTCCAGTACTGCTCCTCCTGCTCAAGCAGATCCTGTGTTGGGCCTGGAGATCTAAAATTGCTGACCTAGTCTATCCCCAAAATCAATGCAACCCAGAAGCCACTGATGAGACAACTGGAGCCCTAAGACTGTGAAAAAGCCAAATACCTCTCTGTCCATGCAAGATATTTGGCTCTGGGGTTAATTATTATCAAGTATAAATCCAGACATTATTTGGCTACTATTTACAATGGGTTGTACGTCCAGTGCTAGCAAAGAAATTCATATATAGAAACCAAAACTTAAAAAGCATGGGCATACATTACAAGAAACCTCTGTTAGACTTATGAATGCTTGATGCAGTTGAGTTCAGTGCTTTCATTCTTTGCCATTTCTGTGTACAGTATTAAAAAAGAATCCTACCTTTTTTTTTTTTCTTTTTTTTTCCTTTTTAAAAATACAGAACTGGTAGTCTAGTCACACTCTTACAAGTAAGTGATAACAAAAATAGAAAGCAGATACCCATGTGGGACTAAAACTCTACTAAAGCCTGTCTTTTTTTTTTTTTTTTCCGTTTTGTTTTGTTGTTGTTTTTTGTTTTTCTCCACAAATATGTTTTCACAGACAATAATTAGCAGACAAACACACTGTTTGCAATTGCACTGTATTGACTTAAAAGGCGGGTACAAAATTGTCTAAATAAAGAAATGCCATCCAGGGTGAGAGGGGTGTGTGTGTGTGTGTGTGTGCACATGTGTGTGCTGCCTGTGTGTTCCTGCTGTGCACCCAATCATGGCAACACGTTCTGCCCTTTGCATTTCAGTGTTTTCCTCCTGCACACTCACACACACACACACACACACACACAGAGGAATGGAGAGAGATTTCTATGACGGGTGGCTTCTTTTGTCTAAATTTTTCCTATAAAAGAAAAAAAAAAAAAGTGAAATTTTGGTTGGTTTAAAGGTTCTGCTCCATGAAAGAAAAAAAAAATAAATTCACAAAATCCATTGTTTTTCACCTTTTTCAGTCATTTCCTCATGAATAAATATTATCCATTAAAAACCTTTAAAAAGGTGCTGCGATACACAGTGTTATATTTCCATTTGCTTTATCGACTCTCCGGTTGCCACGATGATTCTTCCCCTCCGGCCTCCACGGGTGGCTCTCACCCCATTCCCACGGCACAACACGCTCTCCACGCAGGGTTTTCCCTTCATCCACCCTCTTCCTTTCCTACTCTTCCTCAGTCCCTGGCTGAAGGGAGCTGTCCCGTTGGGTCTGCGCCGCGCATCCCACGGCACAGCGTCGCGTTGGTCCATCCAGGCACAAGTTTGCAGCAAGAAAGGAACGTGGAGGTGTGGAGGGAGAGGGGCCACTGGTCTATCCAGCCTCCTTCTGTGCATGACACGTCTTACAAGGCGGAGACCTTGACGATGTTGGCCGTGGTGGTGGTGGGAATGTTCGTGGGGCTGCCGGGCGTGGGTCTGCTCTCGCCCTCGGGCGTGAGCGCGGGTGGGGTGGGGATGCTGATGATGGCTGTGGTGATCTGGGCAGCTTTGCAGTTCGGTCTCAGCCCATCATCTGATTTCATGTTGAGGCTGGAACGACTAGAAAACAAATTTAGTGCTTGGGTTGCTTTCTCGAAGCGAGGCTGTGCAAAGGATGGGGATGGCTGTGGGTTTTAATCAGTGTATTTCTCTGTATTAAGGGCGCGGAAATGTTCAGGAGGCTCCGATTAAATGGTCCCCCCTCCCCGTTCCTGCAAGGCATCATTTATGTCTACCCAGATTACACTAAGCTTTGGTAATGTTCCCCCTGGTTAGGATACAGCTTTTCACAGGGCAAATTGTTCTGTTTCCATTCCATTCTTGCATAATTGTAGTTTATTTAAAAGGACATCTAAATACCCTGTCCTGTGTACTGCATCTTTTCAGAGCACAGGTAGTTCTTTCTGAGGAAGATGTTGTCTTCCTTGCATTTCAAATACCTCTTTCAAATTCACTGTCCCTTGATCTTTTCTATTTATTTTTTTTTTACTCTCTTTCTCTGCAGTAGTTTCAAGGATCTGGCAGCTGGGAGCATTCTTATTAGATCTGCATCAATTGCATCCTATAATTAATTACAGAGGGAAAATGATAGGTTGATTTCTGTGCATCTGCACAGCTACAGGAGTCTGCTATTACCAGCCCAACATGTTCATTTGAAACACAAGCTCTGTCCTTTCACAATGTAAAGCTCCCAGTTGGAAAGCTATTGCTGTTGTTCTCTCAGACTGACTCACCAAGAGGATGGTTTTTGATCTCTCAAGCACCCCAAGAACAGCAGAACCCATTCTGCTCCCTGGATGCCTCAGGCACAAGCTGAGAGTGGGGCAGTCTTAGGGCCTGGGTGGTTCTGCCAGTGGTAACCAGTACACCCAGTTAGTTGCATTCCACGTGAAAAACAACTTAAAAGCTTTTTTTTTTTTTTCCTCTCTTCATTCTTCCACAGCTTGGTAAGCAAGTGAAATAAGTGTTGACATTTAAAATATCACCGGCATCTGATTTAGCACCCACTGAAATAGGCAGAATAGTTGACATTCCACTAAATTACTGCTTCAGGTGCTGGTCTAAAATATTGTCATGTTGAAAGTGAAATAGCTGGGGACTTGTTTTGTGCTTATTCATTCATAATTCATGCTCTGAAATGCCCTCCTGGCACAAAGTAATCGCTTGTTGCCCTAAAGGCAGCTTTGTTTCAGTTTCTACATCCCTTTGATAGGAGTGGGGAGAAGAAGAATGGGACGTTCAAAGCCAGCCCTGGTGCATGAGAAACTTAATGGGCTGAGGGCGATTTACAAAGCAATTTAATATTTGCAAGAACGATATGGTGAATAAATGATTTTTTCCCAGCCAGTTATGCATAAAATGAAAATTTCAAAGTTTTCTATTCAGGGACAATTCACCTGTGTCATTTAAGGCTTTTAAGGTGGGGGCCACTAAGACAGCGCTGTGAAATTCCTCCTTATTTGTTTTCCAGCGATGCTCGGAGTTGCAATTTCGATGTTTGGACAGTGACAATCAGTGGAGTGAGTGTCCCTGGGGGGCCATGGCAGTGTGTGCAGCTCTCTAACAGCATTTGCTGACAGGCATTGTTATTCCTGCTGCCAGGAAAGGTTTGGAAGTGCTGGGCTGGCTGGGAGGTGAGCTGTGGAGTGGTCCTGGGCCAGCTTTGGAGTGTCTCACAGCTGGGAGCTGCTGGTTCCTGCCCGTGTGGTGAGCACTTCCTAGGCAGGAATTCATACTTCTACACCCAGTCTGGCCAGAGAAGAAGCACAGAATATCCTGAGCTGGAAGGGACCCACAAGGATCATCAAGTCCAGCCCCTGGCCATGCACAGACACCCCAAAATCCCACCCTGTGTCTGAGGGTGTTGTTCAAATACTTCTTAAGCTCTGGCAGCCTTGGGGCTGTGCCCACTGCCCTGGGGAGCCTGGTCAGTGCCCACCACCCTCTGGGGGAAGAACCTTTTCCTGAGATCCCACCTAACCCTGCCCTGGCACAACTCCAGCCATTCCCTGGGTGCCTTTTCCTAACCCCCAGCTGAAGAGCTGCACTGGAGTCTGGCTTTGACCTGGTTCTCCCAGGAACACCTCGGAGCCACTTTCCTCAGCAGGATGGAACCAAAGATGCTCCCAGCACCAGCCCCCTCTCCCTGGCTGGAGAAGGGTCCTGCGTGTCCCCCCAGCTGCACAATGCACCGCAGAGGCTGGCACTGTACCTTGTGGTGAGGGAGGGCTGCTCACTGCACTGGATGTGGATGGTGCTGAGCTCCTGCATGCTCCGGAGGCGAGTGGCTGGCACGCTGGAGTTGGGAAGGTGCGTGGTCTTCTTGTTGCGGCGGGAGCAGCAGGAGGTGGTCAGTCCGTGGTGGCTGGACAGGGAGGGGCTCCGAGAAGAAGGGTAGTTCTGCATCGAGCTCTCCATGCAGTTCTGCTCGAACAGCTGCTCGTCTATGAACTCGTGGTTCTGGCAGGGGGGACAAAACAAGGGGGTCATTCTCTGGGGGCACCAAAGCTTTGGCCCAACAGCACTTCGTGTTCAGCGGCACCTTTGGCTGGGCTGGTGGGGGGTGTCAGCCCCTGGTGTGTGTGAGATGCTCTCTGCCCCCCTGCCTGAAAATATCTGCACTTGTCTTAGTCTGAAATGTCTTAAAAAGAAGTGACTCTGCCCTCACTGCAACTATGAGGAGATTTTGCTCCCCTGTGTCGGTGGGGGAGTAAGAGGAGCTGTTGCAGTGAGAAAAGCATGTGAGTCTGTTAATGCTGCCTTGCTTGCAGAGTCTGAGAGGTTTAATCTCTTGTGGTCGAGTTTCCTTTCATTTTTGTGGCTGGATTCCAGAAGTGGCTTCAAAAAGTCTGAAATGCCACGTGGTTATGAATGCCAAGAGGAGTTTATGCTCCTTCTCCTCTGTGCCTGGGGACAGGATTGTATTTTATTGGGATGCCTAGCTGGACATAAAACTTAATTGCAGCCTGTGTCTTGCATTGGCTGTTGGGTTCAAAGCATCCCTGCAGTGCCTCAGATGAATGGAATAAACATGGCAGGTGAGGGTGGGAAGTGTGTAAGGGAAGGAAATTCAGAAAGCTGAATCTGGAAAGAGTTATTTTGCTGAGGAACAAGAAATCCTGAAAGAAAGAACCCGTATGTGTGTATATGAACACCCAGGTAGCTCTAATGAACACACTTCATCCAGTCCCTAAAAAGGATGGGAAACCAAAGCAACCATGCTGAAGGCAGCCATCAGATTTCATCAGAACAACTAACAAGTCTCACAGGAAACAAGAGCACTGGATAAGCAAAGGGAGCCACGTGCACAAACTCCCCAAGTACGAGACCAAGAACGAGAAAATCAGCAAACACTCTCCAGACATGTCACAGAGACCACAGAGAAAACAGATCGAATTAAAAAGGAAATACCTTGATGGTGGAAGTTCGTACAGATAACAGGGGATCATCCACAAGATAGGACAATCCCTACGGGACAACATGCCAACAAAAGATAAAAACACAATTGATTGTCCATTCCAGCATTCAGAAGTTTAGTCCCAGCACTGCATCTCTTGCCTCAGCATTCCAGCTCACTCAAGTTTGAATGGGCAACAGGACCTTCTCTTCACCAAACCTTGCCTGAATCAGACCCCTTTGTTCCTTCCTTCTTACGCTTTTGGATGTCATGTTCATGGGAACAGAACAAAACCCAGCACAACTTTATTCCTTTGATCTTTCCAGAGCCGAAGGAGAAGGAAAACAAAGTCACAGCTGCTGATTCACAAGCCACAAACTGGAATTGTATTGCCAGTGGGTGTGGGGTTGGATCACCCTCTGTGAAAACACAGAAGAAAGGTTTGGGTCGAAGGACTGGATTCGATGCACTCAGCACTTGGAGAAAACATGGCATGTGAACGTTCATACTCAATCTGGGAGTTGGAATGGGAGGGAAAACCTCCTTTTGTTTGGACAAACTCCATCTGTTGTGCTAATATGACAAAGTAATCTCTGCTGTGGCAGCCCCAAGTACTCCAGGGTCACTTTGTCATCTGGCACGGCAGATTTGTGAGCCATTCACAGCCATCCGGCTCTAAGTGTGTGCTGGTGACACCCCAGACACCGTGGCCATAAATTGTGGACTTTGAGAGTCCTCTCTGGTTTAAGGAAAGGTGAATTGCCCATTGAAACCAGTTTGCAACGATGGTACATTCCTCATTCCATTCCTGCAACCCGGTCACAAAATGACTCTTCAGTGTTTAAAAAGGCTTTTCCTATGATTTGAATTTTCGGGAGGAGAACTGTTGCACAGCGTTTTAAGAGGTTATGGGAACTACAGGATTTCCACCCAAACCCACAGAACTATTTGGATTGATAATTCCAGGCCAGAATCCAAACTTGCTGCGTGATTTGGTGCTGCATCATGGTAATAAACCGGCTGAAAAATGCAGGGGAAAGCACATGAAATATGGTGCAGATTCTCTCTCTGGGTTGTAATGAAAATCCAAGTATCACTGTTATTGCCATTCTCTGCTGCAAAGAGCAATGTTTGGAACATTTTCAATGCCTGGGACTCCCTGTCTGAGCAGGTTTGTGTGCTGGAGGCAATCAACCTTTGTTCGGCTGAGTCAGCCAGGTATTAGGGTACTACAGCCCCAAATTAGGATCCCCTTTGACCATGGTGCTTCCAGCACTCACCAGCTCATTAGGAATGGAGCAGCTCCTGCAGAGCCTGGAGATGTTCACCTGCTCTGTGCAGGGGTCAGAATTTCTCTAAGCTTCTCTAAAATCAGGCCTTGCAAGGGCAGACCCTGCAGGAAGGGCTGCCAGCTTTTGTTTGCTTCACCCAGTCTGGTCAAGCCTTCAAAGTGAAGTATTTTTGTGGAATATGGGTCATAGTAGTGAAGGTTTTAAGCATAAAGTTCTAAACTGAAGAGTCAGGTTGTGAAATATCAGCTGGCTATGTAACATCCAAAACTGGTCGAAATAAAGGCAAGATGGGTCTTATAAAACAAACTCAGTAGTCAATGATACAGGAAGAATCAGTTCACTGTCCTTGGCATGGTGACCTTAGAGCTCATTGGGCTCAGAGGTCACTAATTAATCAGCATCTTCTTCCAGTGTATCGCTGAGGCCTAATAAGTGGTGTTATTCCAGCATAAACCAAACTATGGAAGAGAAGGTGATTTATCTAAAAGAAAGCTCTTGCAAGTCAAAAATCAAAAGTACATTTGATGATGGATGCAGATAGCAAAAGGCATGAATATTTCAAGTGTTAACCTCGCTTCATTCTTTCTAGAATGAATCATGGTATAGATAATGTGTTCCTTTACTGCAGAACCTTTTATATAAACCTGGAAGCAAAACATATGTATCAAATAAACATCTGAAATGTTCCCAGAGGCTCCTGCATACACAATCATTTCATAATAAAACCCAACACACTCACTCCCAACACCTTGCACGATGCAAACAGAAAAGTCATGCTGGACAAACTGCTTGGCTGGCTTTGAGATAAATTACCTGCCCTTGTAACCAGACCGAAATGAGAAGAGAGATGTGCAACCTTTAAACCCATTAATAGAGTTCATCTGCTCTGAGCCATCTCAAGGGCTAAAGGTTAGTTTTATTCCAGCCTGTTGGCACTGGTGACCAGGTTGTGGTTTGGAGTCACCAACAGCATCTTCTTCCTCTGCACCAGAACTGTCCTTTATTGCTAATTAGCACAAGTGATGGGTGTATATGACGAGTGACTGATAGCACAGGACAAATGGAATTTAGTCCTCTCTCAGAAGCACTGAAGAAATTAAACTTGTTGTTTCTGTGATCTCTGCAATCCCATGCTGCAAACCTATTTGCCTTCAGGTGACCTTGACTGAGCAACCTGCTGCTGGCTTTGTACAGGTGGAGGTGGCTGAGGAGGAGCAGACAATCACACCTTTATCCCTCTGCACAGCCATTACTTTTATGATTTTGAGAAGACAGCCAGACAGAAGTGCATTTAACCCGTTGCAGAGCATCAGGAGCTCTAGTGTCATCCCCTCTGGCACAGTGTGGGTGTGCTGTGTCTGACCAAGGGCCACCTCAGGGCATTCCATGGGCACCCCTCGTCCATGGGAAGCCCAAGGGGGGCACAGGGAGCTGCTCGGTGGGAAAGGATTGGCTTGGTACTTACGGTTGTTTTTTCCAGGCAGTGCAGCAGATGGTGGTGTTGGCTTTCGATTAAGGAGGTGCCTTTAGTCATGTGCTGTTCCTCTTCGGTGGATCCCTGAATAGCCACAGAAAGAGGGGGGGAACAAAACCCAAGCCAGGTGTAAAATCATGAAAACAGAACTACCGGTACCAGCGTGAGCTTTCACGAGGGGAAAGAGAACAATTTCAGTGTTGCCAGCTCTCCTGGCTCTTAGGAGGGTCCCTCAATATTTTCTTAATCATTTGGCTTGTAAACTGAGGTGAGGAGCTCAGCTTTGATTCCACACCTAGGTGTTTCAGAGCTGGGGAGGAAACGTGGGGAGAACTGACATATGATGTTGAGTCTCAGGAGGCAGAATATGAAGAGAAATGGTATTTTTCCAAAATGCATTAAGACCTCTAGGCTTGACGTGACCTTTGAATGCCAACAGATGTCCCCTGAACTCTGGTGTGTGTTAGGAGACAAAACACTAGCTGTCCTGCCTTCTCTGAGCAGAAAGCCTGGCTCTGCCTGACCTGCAGGGCTGGGCCCCTTGGAACTTGGGTGTGTCCTTGCCAAAACCCGAGTCACAGCAGAAAATGTGAGCCTGGGCTTCAGGCTTTGGACTCCAATGCTGTTTCCAGAGTCAGGACTCCCATCTCTGTCTCTCCTCTTCATGGACAGCACCAGTTGCTTGCCATACCTGCAGTGTATTAAAAGGGGGATGATCTTTCCCTGCCTGGTTCTTTCTGGGGGGTTATAGCAGGTCCTGAGGACTGGATTGGGTGCAGACTGGGTGTGTGTTACCCCTCCTGTGGCCAAGCCCTCTTTGAAAGGGGGGGTGAAGGGAGGAACTGGCAGACACTATGAATGAAAGAGTTAAAATATAGAAATGATCCTATTCAAACATGATCCTGAGCTGGAGGGACCTACAAGGATCATTGAGTCAAACCCCTGGCCATGCACAGACACCCCAAAATCCCACCCTGTGTCTGAGGGTGTTGTTCAAATACTTCTTAAGCTCTGGCAGCCTTGGGGCTGTGCCCACTGCCCTGGGGAGCCTGGTCAGTGCCCACCACCCTCTGGGGGAAGAACCTTTTCCTGAGATCCCACCTAACCCTGCCCTGACACAGGTCCAGCCCTTCCCTGGGTCCTGTCCATGGTCACCAATGAAGGAGCCTCATGCAGCAGTGGCAGAGGGTTAATGTTCCCCTGAAATGCAGCAGCAGCAGCTCCTTAGGAGAAGGAAGGTCCCACCTACATGAGTTTCTTCTGGATTGTGGCTCTCAGCCATGCAGCTTCCTGTGATTGATGTTTTAGCAGCACAGCACCAGGAGTCCTGCAAACTGAGCAGGAACCCTCCGTGCATCACTTTGCACAAAGCCAGGACAAGGCCAGGCTGTTGCAGAGACATCCCCATCCCCATCTCATTGTACAGGAAGACCACCTAAGAACCAGCTTTCCCCTGCTCCCCCTGGGCACTCAGGCTGCTGAAATGCAGGGAACAAATCTGGGAACTAACTCAGAGCAGGTGTGTTTAGGCAGCCTGTGCCATTTGGGATGTAATTGGGTTCAGCTGAGAGTATTTAGGCTGAAAACCTATTAAAAGGCGTGGCCCCACCTAGGAAGACACAAGAAGTGTTGAGGGGGAATGGTCTGCTTTTGTCCTGCTTGGTTCTGTGCTGGGAAGGTTTTTTGAGGCTTTTCTGCTGGCCTGCACTTGACTTCTACATCAGGTATGTGTGTGTGGTGATTTGGGAAAGAGCTGCTCAGGCTCCAGAGTTTTTGGTGGTTGGGATGAACTCCAGACCTCAGCCCAGCTTTTGCTTCTGTTGAGGGGCTTGATCTGCTCGGAGGTTCTGAAATAGAAATGGGTAAGAGGTTGGGAGCTTGAGTTCAGTAACGTTTAGCTCACACAGAATGCTTTGTCTCAGGCATCTCTCAAAACAGCAATAGCCCAATTTAGTCAACTTGGCTCTGGGGGGAGAAATCCAGAGCTCTGTGGTTTTGGTTTGTGAATCAGGTGCTTACACTCCTGAAAGTACAGCAAGTCTCTTACCCTGTGATCTGATGGTCAGACACACCTTGGGAAGGAAAAGTAGCAATTGGGGTTGTCTAGAGAGTTTCTGTGCTATGGGAGAGCCAGGATTAGTTTTCTCCCCTTCTCTGTTGTGTGGTGGCAGATGTAAGATTTGGGTTTTTAAGGATATTCTCTTACTACCACTGCTTAAGTTCCTGGTCTTGAAACTCACTGTGATTTCATGATACTCTAATCTGTGTGTGTCTTTGAGGACAAGCATTTTCAAAGGCAATGACATGCATTCAAATAGCAATTGGGGGTTGTGAAATGTTTTTTACATGTAAGGGATACCTGGTGTCTTGTGTAATGTCACAAATGGATGTGCATGGCTTGAATCTCTGCCTAGGCACGAACCAGCAATATCTGACTGTTCAAAAGAGGAAATGGGTGGGATGGGAGACACGGCAGAACAGCTTGTCAGAAGTGCCAAGACATTGCCTGTTGCTCTCAAGAGGGTCAAATTCATCTCTGGTTGAAGCATTGCATTTAAACACACCCCTGTGTCCCAGTGATTCACTGCAAATGCCTCTTCTGGCTGCCATTTCCAGGCTGGTGCTGTGATCCTTAAGTGAAGGAATAGCTCTGTCTCTGACAGATGCCAAAACACAGCTGAAGTGGTACATTAAGAAAGCTGACTTACACAGAATTAATAGATTCCTGTGGGAATGCATCTTAGGCAGGTTATGGATTTTTTTTTTTTTTGTTGCTGTTGTTTTGGAAGATGAGCATTCCCAGAAGCATTTTTAGAAGTGGCCTAAAAAAAAATAAAGATCAGTTCCATTTTTCTTATTAACAATCCTCCTGGTGAGGTAACACATCCAGCAGGTCCTGTTGGTACCTGCTGAGATCACTGACTCCACTCAAGTCTGGGTTGGAACATTTCCCATGGAGGTCCTTGGAAGCCTTAAAGCTGATATGATGCTGCACTAAAACACTGGGAAAGGAGAGAGGAAGAGCATATATTGCAAACAGTATCTTTTTTATGAGGATTTGCTTGGGAGGAAATCTAAATGGGATCTGAGAGCAAAGACAGGGCTTTGATACCTCTGGCAGGAGACTCAAGCCAGTTGTTGAATGTTGGCAGCACAGCTCAGCCTCTCCCTGTGCCTCCCATCACAAGGCTGGCCTTGGCACTTGGGCAAATGGCTCAAGGGATGGCAGTGACCAGGAATAATATGGAACATCAGGGAGTGTGACCTGTACCTTGTCTTCCTTTTGGATTCTTTTCAGTCAGCTCAGTGTTTCCAGAAACAAAGAGCAGGTGACCACTGAAACCATCCTTAGTGGGAATTAGGCAGGAGATCTGCAGGAAGCCCTGCCCTAGGACAGTGGCAGTGCCAGCATCACAGAAACTGGGCATTTTGACAGGGCTGTTGAGGAAAGGGAACCTACAGAGGTTGCATTAGTGGCACTGCAGGCAAACAAAACCTGTGTCTTCATTAGGAGAGTCTGGCTGTAATGGAAAAGCTGGTGGGGGGGCAGAGAGGGGATGGTTTGCTTTTGGAGCTGGGATGCCAGTTCTGCAAGGATTTGATGCCAGCTGCCATTCAGTTTGTTCTTGGAAGACATTCAGTGAACTGCTGGTTGCTTGGAGGGAGGCTAAAACACACTGAAATCCAAAATACTTCCACTTTACCTCTTTTTTGAGTCCTTCATCACGCAGAACTGGGCCCTGGTGAACCAAGATGAGCTGGTTCAGGGCTTGGGCTGTCCCTGCCCATGGGAGCAGCTACAAGGCTTATCTGTGGCTAAGCAGGTTCTGCTTGTGAAAAGGCACAAGACCTCCCAACCTCCTGCTCCTAGGATATACAGCTCCCAGCATTTCAGCTAAAAGGGAATTTCAGCTGGCTGTACAAGGAGATTAGTGCTAAGAGGATATGTAGGCTGCTGCCATGGGAAGGAGCTCACCATCCCTTGAGCACTTCTGACATAAAGCCCACTAAAAAAAACAAAACCCACCCTCTAAATGAGAAGGAAACAGTCTGAGCACTTGGTGTCTAGATGGCAAATGCCACAAATCCACATGTTTGTGAAGCAAGAGCCTGTATTCCTGCTGGAAGCAGATCTCCTTCCTGCTGCTGTCCTTGGCTGAATCCTTTTCTTCCCTTTCCCTTTCCTTTGAGAGGAGGTTGCAGGCTGAAGACATGCTGTTCCCTTGGAAGATGGTGTCAGTGCATTCATTCTGGTGCTAATGAAAGGACATTGTGGCACATGTTCTGCAATCCTGAACAGTCCTTATTTTCCAATTTATTAGCTTGACTGCAGAGCCCCAGCCAGGATATGTTGTGGGGCAGTGACCCTCCAAGTGCCAGGCTGCCAGGCAATGTGCTGGGCACTTGTAAACCAACAACACATGTGGGATTGCTGCTGATGGAAGTGATAATAGGTGGTCATGGCCGTGGAGTAATTGCAGTTGGAATTACTGCTGGGTGACAAAGCAGCCCTGAGGCAAGCTGGCCATGTGCAGTGCATTACTGTGAGCACAAATCCTGGGCAAGGTGTCAAAATGGGATGTGCACCTGACCACTGAAGCACTTTGCTCCTAATTTGACTGACAAATATGCCCAGTCTGTGGATAATATTTTGGGGCCTAATATAGCAGCTGCAGAAGTCACATTCCTTGGTATTTTTTACAGCTTAAGAAATTTGGCTGTCTAGACTATGCTGTCATTCACATTTTGTACCCTTCAGGAGAGTTTGTTCTCCTGCCACGAAATGAAAGGACAGAAAATCTTGCCTCGTGGAGTTAAAATGGTCACGTAAAGAAAGAATGTTCTGCAGTTGTGTAATTAATGAATGCCACTACCTGGGGATGGAGAGATGTGTTGGGTCTTGAGTCAGGTTTTGGCTGGTCCTCAGGTAGTCCAAGAGCACTTCTTGGTGTTTGTGTGGGTGCCAGGCATGGTTTTGGCAAGTTTTTTATTTTAGTCAATTATAAAAATTCAGGAATTTAGTGAATTAAGAAATGACATTCCCACGTGTCACAGGTGGATGGTGATTCTTTGACTATTGCAACAGGAAGTTCCTGTAGGAGGGGATATTTATTTATGGGGTCTTAATACAAATGTACACAGGATTTAGGGCTTTAGAAAGTGGGATTTGTGCATCTTCCTGGGCTGTGGAGGAGTCATGTTAGCATTTCCACCTTTCATCTAGTGGAATGTTCCCTGCCCAGTGCAGGGGGTTGGAATTCAATGATCTTTAAGGTCCCTTCCAACTCAAACCATTTTGTAATTTAGAGTTGTGAGCCCACCAGAAAGCAAGTTGCACTCTGAAAACCCTGCAAAAACCTGCTCTAAGTGTTACTATATCTCTAAATTTAGTTATTAATGAGCAAAAAAAATCCTCTAGAATGTCTTTAGAAGTGTTTTTGTTTTCATTCCTGTGTCTACAGTAGCTTTGTAGCCAACAGAATGATCCCTTTTTCCACTTATCTTTGGGCAGGTGCCAAGAAATGAACCCATTCAGCCAAATATTTCTCTGAACCTCATGCATTTTGGGCTCCAAGCATTGGTGCGTCAGCTGCTCTTCCCTGAGTGGTCTTGGCAGGGAGTTTTGGTTGACAAGAGAAGTGAGGAGATTCTTGTTGGGATGACAGGCTGGAAGATCAAGTGCAAATTGAGTGTCCCTGCTAAGCTCTTCTGGCATTTTGAAAAACCAGAAACTTAAAGCTTAGAAGGAAATTTTAAATTTTGAGTCAATTTTTTTGCTTGTTCTTGTGTAATGAAAAAGCAAAAAACCCTGGCAGAGCCTTTCCTGGATGGGGAGAAGGTGCTGGAATAGGTGTGACCAGTCTGCCTGGTCTTTGCTTGAGAAAGAAACTTCTCCTGAACTGCTCAGCAGCAACATATGGTTCAAGAAACAGATTTTTGGGTGTTGCTGCCATTCACAGAGCAGCAGACAATGTTGGATGTGTAGTCAGAAGGATAAAACTTGTTTTGGAGGGGAGAACAGAAACTGATCTGGGCACCCCACCTTCCAAATCTGCACTTGGTGTGGAGGGCTGTTGTAAAGTCACTTTAAAAGCTGTTCCAGTTGTAAAGGGCCAGATTTCTCAATCTCAGGCTGAGCTGAGAGGCTTCCCATGGGCCAAACAAGGTGCTGCACAACTCCCCTGTGCTGTGCCCACTGATCTGGGGTGGGACTGGGCTCAGGCCCTGGGGAGCAGCTTCCACCAGCAGCTGAAAGGGTTTTTCAGCTTTGATTTTTATGGAATCATGAAGGTTGGAAGAGACCTCCAAGACTGAGTCCAATATTTGACCCATCCTTGCCTTGTCCCCCAGCCCAGAGCACTGAGTGTCACCAACCAGTCCTTCCTTGGACGCCTCCAGGGCTGAACACTCCAAACCTCCCTGGGCAGCCCCTGCCAAGGCTTTCCATGAGGAAATTCCTCCTGATGTCCCACCTGCCTGTGCCCTGTCCCAGCCTGAGGCTGTTCCCTCTCCTCCTGTCCCTGCTCCCTGAGAGCAGATCCCAATCCCTCCCTGGATCCATCAGGGAGTTGCAGAGCCAGAAGGTCCCCCCTGAGCCTGCTTTTCCCCAGGCTGAGCCCCCTCAGCTCCCTCACAGAAGTTCCTCTCCAGACCCTTCCCCTGCTCCATTGTCCTCTGCACACAAATGCAAGGATGTGCAAGGAAAATCACGCATTTGAAGGATTAGCCCCCAAGGAAGGATGCATGAAGGAGTACGGGGTGGCTCTGATGGCTCAGTTAAACATTCTCCATCTCCTCTTTGCTCCCCATGTGCATGAAAGGCTGATTTATTTGCAGTGAGATCCATGACATGTGCTAATACCTGCTCTGGTGTTGATCAGGCTTAATGTAACAACCTCCTTTTGTGTTTGCTGATTCTGCTGAGCAATCTGACACACTTAGAACTTCCCTCCTCCTGAACAGCCAGAGGCTCTTCAGAATAAACCCACCTCCCAGCTGCCAGAATCAGGAGCTAGAGGATATTTTCCTGTCCTGTTGGAGGTGATCAGATAGTCCCTATTGGACTCCTCGAGGATAAATGACTGTGTGTTGGAGGGGAGTGGGTATTTATGGAGTGGGTATTTACAGAGTGGGCTGACCTGGGCTGTGTAAATCAGTCCCAGCTCCAACAGCAGCATCACACAGAGGGATTAGAGGGAACTGGGAAGCCAGAGCGTTTTCCAGCTCAAGGAGGAGCCCACAGAAGCTCTTTCCTCCCATCCAGCTGTGCCTCCACACGATGACAACACCATTCCATGCGTGATGCTGTCGTGCTGGATAACAAGGATTAAATGGCAAGGAGAGCGCAAGAGAGGGAGCCTGGGGAGAGGAGTGGGAATGTATGGGAAACTGCAGCAGGATTGCAGGCCTCTTGACAGAGCGAGAGGAGTCTAACCTTGGCTAGATTGTTGCATACCCATGAAGATAAACAACTTTCAGAAGCTGAGAGAACCCATGGGAAGCAGAAGATAAGAAGCCTGCAAAAGTTTGCACAGAGACAGTAACTTGTAAAAAGACAGTGGTTTGTAACTGTGACCAATGGGTAATTGTTTGTGTATAATGAGCAGCCAATAATGTTAGAGCACGTATGCCTTGGAAAAGTAGTAAAGTAGCTGTGTGAAAGAATTAGGGGATTATTATTAGAATTACAATAAAGAAGTTTGCACCATCATCTATTTGGGATCTTCACCTGCTTTTTATCATCCGTCCCAACAACAACAGCAAAATAGCAACGACAGGAATGGGCAGCTTGGGGCAGCCTGGGGAGAAGGGCTGGTGTCTCAGTGGCTCTGTGATTGTCCCCCCCACTCACCGTGAGCTCCAGGGCCTCGTTGAGGAGCCCGTTGCGCTTGCTGTGCAGGTACGCGTTGGAGCTGCCCGTCTTGGCCACTCGGATCCTGGCGAGCCGGGCTTTCTGTGCGGGAGGCAAAGGAGCCGCGTTAGGGATGGGAATTCTCACTGCCAGCGCCAGCAGGAAGGGGATTTCGGGTTCTCACTCTGCCTTCTCACTCTGCCTTGGGGTGAAATGCAACAGGGGTTGAGGTGCTGCTGAGAGCAGCCAGCACAGGTCTGTGTGTCTGCAGGACCCAGAGGGTCATCGTCAGCCACACAGGGCTAAAGACCTTTCCAGGGGCTACAAATGGGGTGCTGCAGGTCTGGTTAGGCTTTCAAAAGTACATAGTCATTTTTTGGGGGGGGGAGAGATGCACAGCAATGAGAGCCTGGTCTTGGACATACCCCTGCTGGTACAGGATGATTTAGCATTGTTGCTTTCATGGCTCACCTTCCCTCTAATGTGCTTGGTTGTTTAATCCTCTCCTTCCAGCTCAGCTCTGTGCTCTGACACCTCTGTTTGCTGCAGCAGCACAGGGACAGCTGGCCCTCAGTGAGGGTGGCCTGTCCTCTGCAGGGACAGTGGTAGCTTATTGACTTTGGTATCTGATAATATAAGACTGCCCCAAAACACACATCTCTTAACAACTGACAGAAGTCACTCTGCAACAACACAGGCATTCGAGTCTTCTCATGTTTATTTATCCCTGACCTTCTGGATCTCCAGGGGGACAAGTTAGATGATAAAAGGCAGTCCAGAATAAAGCAGACAAGAAAAATTAATGCCCTCTTCCTTTCTGATAATTTTTGATGGTTCCTTTTAGCATTTCAGTTTTTCTTTTCAGTTGCTGCCTGCTCCTCTGTCAAGTGCTGATTTGCCTTTTTCTACAGTTAATTTATGACTCAAACACCATTAAAAGTAAATACATGAAATAGCTGCGGCTATTAAAAAATAATTACATTGTGCTGTAGTTTAAAATGCTGCATAATCCCTTAAATAACATGGAGCTCGTGATTTTCCCTTCTAATTAGAGGTGCTAATGGGTAGGCACTGTAGGAAGAATAAAGTATCTGCAGAGGGTCCAGGGAGCACAGTCACTCCAGGAGTTCTGTTCCTCTAAGTGTGTGAGTGACTCTGGCCTTCAATATTTGAAAGGTTTGTTTAACCTCCAGACCTTCTGCTCAAACAGACAATTTCCCAGGCAAAGGCATGTACAGGGTACGAGTTTGCAGCTTTAATTGGGTGACTTAGACTATGACCAGTCTGAAAAATAGGTTGTCTTTTGACCCCCCCCTCCAAAATGGGGACATCCAAAATTGACTTTATTTTCTATACTTCACCTAGATTTCACTGTCCCATTTTGATGCTGAGGCTCCTAATCAGCATCTGGGAGTGAAATCCTTGTGCTGGGGCCAAGGTCCAATCTGGTCACCCTGAGAAAGGGGTACGAGTTGTTATTTGCAAGATTTAGACTGAGAATACAAGAAGAAAGTGAAATTGGATCTGGAGTTCTTTCTGAAAACTTGCCCAACCTGCTGTGTTGCTTTAGTAAGGCTGGCCTGAGGCTCTTCTCCCCAAATCCACAGGGACTCCTGCTGTTGAATATGAGCTGGGGAGAGAGCAGGGGCTAAGGGACTGAAGGATATTGTGGCATTGCCCCTCTGCTCCTGATAATTACATGGCCACTAAATTATTTCTTTTATGTGCAAGTGTGTGCCTTTGTGTCTCTGTTCCTTCCTTTTCACAGTGATCTGATCTTCTGCACTCAGTTCTGGGGTTTGGATCCTCTGATGGTCTTTGCAGGGAGGCTCTGAGGCCACCACTGAGGACTCCCATTTCTTTCCATGCTTGGCAGAATTCCTCCTCTTGCTGGAGGAATTGCCAGAGAGCCCCAGCTCACCCCACCTGTAGCAGGAAAGGTTTTCTCCTCCTCTCCAGTTCAGTCAGTTGCTCAAGTGGATTCAGTCTCAGGCTGTTGTAATGAACATTATTCCCTTTGCCTCCAGGCTAGCAGGGGATCAAATATTAATAGCTGTACTCCATGTGGACTGGAGATGGTTCATTTCTGAGGTCTGTTCCCTTTTCCTTTTGAAACAGGGCCACTAGCTAGCTAAATAATGAAGCCCCACAGCTTTTGTAGTTTAGAACAGACGTTGTTATTTTAAAAAATGTCAGTGGGGCAGCACAGAAGTTAATCCTATTCTCCTTACACAAAAGATTGTCTGGGATCGTCACATCGCCCAACTCCGTGTCCCCATCGTGATTAAATTTGGTAGATATCTTGATTAACTCAGCTCGAGAAGTTAATTAAAATTGGTGCCTAAAATTGGTTTGGCCCTCCAGACAGTTTCCTCCATTGGGCTGGGAACAAGTCTAAAACAACTGCTCAGGTTTTTGTGAGAGTCTGTGTGGCAATGGGAGTTTTTTGGAAAGCACCTCCAGCAAGTGCCACAAGCTTTGTGGGATATTTAGATACCTGTCCATGTGGGATGTGCTACTTTCACCAAGCCTGCCAGTAACAAAGGGGTTTAAGATCTTCCAAATTCTGTCTGGTTTTACCACGTGTGGGGATGTTTTTGTTGCTCCTGCCCTGCAGAGCTCCGTGGTTTTGGTCTGAGGACAGAAGATGGACAAGTGGAGGACTGTGGCTTTCTGTTGTTCTAGTGCAAATGATTATTTTGGGGGGGATGGCTGTCTTCTTCATGTTATCCCCCAAATGTGACAGACTAAAGGTCATCAGGGCCAGGCCTGAGATCACTGTTACTGAATATAACCCCTGCACAGAGAGTCTAAAAAAGGAAAAGAAAGCAGCACACTGTGTCTGCATGGAGAGTGGGGAGAGGAGTTGCTAGGAAACCACAGGATCTCAAAATGCATATGACCTAATCTGGAAGATAATTTATATGATGAAAATAATAATACTAATGACAGCCACTTACAGGTTAGAATGATTAATTTGGTTATCTTGGAGCCCACGTGTTCCTGAGAGCAGGATGGAAGGCAGGGCTCCATAACTTTGGGTTTTTACTGTGTTTTTGAGAAACTGGAGAGTTGGAATAAGCAGAAAAGACCTGTACAGGTGGAGAGCTGAGGTGCAGCGGGGAGGATGTCAGCATCCTGGGTATCTGCACTTCCCAAAGGGACTGGCACAGCAGGAAAAAATAGCCTGTGTTCATCTTTTGGCTTTTTGGAGACGTGCAAGGAGCAGGAGCTGCTGGCTGGGGAAACTGCTTACCAGATGGCAGGCTCAGGAAACAGCTAATTATTATTTATTAATGATTTTCATCTAGTTCTTATGGAGAGAACGTTCACTCTTGATTTATGGGGTCTAATAAACTATTAAGCTAGAGCCTCTGACACAGTAGTGTATTTGCCAGACATCTTCAGCTTTCCAGACCTTCAGGACTCGAGCAGGGAGTGACTGGAGTACCTGTGTGTCACTGCTATGTGCACAGATCCTGCACCCATTCTCCTTTTTGGGACTGGAGCTGTTACCAGCATCAACCTTCAGGGGATGGTTGAGGTTGGAAGGGACCTCTAGACGTCACATCATAGGTCATCTGGTCCAACTTCCCTGTCCAAACAGGTCCATCTACACCCAGTCACCCAGACCTGTGTTCAGGTGGCTTTTTAATACCTCCAAAGATGGAAAACTGAATATATTTATACACAATCAATAAGAGCCCTCTGAACTTTCTCTTTTTTAAGCTAAAAAGTCCCAGTTCCCTCAGCCTTTCCTCATGTTAAAGGTGCTCCATCCCTATCCCATCTCCATTTATCTTTAAAACCACACTAAGAGGATTCCTGGTAGAAAATCCTGGCAGCTACACGAGATAATTAACAGTGCTTCACGTGCTAATTCCTAACCAATTAGGAGTTTGAATTTGAATAGACCTATCGGTGACTGCTGCAGCTCCAGTGCCCCACTGGTCCTTTAAGGCTGAGATGAAGCTGCTCTCAAAAGTAATCAAGAGAATAGCTGATTTTTATTCTCAAGGTGAAATGTCCCAGCCATTCAGCAAGTTTTGATGTTCTTGCTTTTGTCTGTCGTTAGTTTGGGCTTAAATTCATGACAGAAAGAACGTGGTTGACTTTAGGATATGGGAAAGGTAACAAGCAGATTGTAGAGTTAAACAGGAGTTTGTGCAGGTTTAACACCAGGGCTGGGAGTGTGGAAAGGCAAAGAAGTGTCTTCTTGGAGTTATGTTCTCACCTTCCTAAAATGGTCTGGTCTGTGCTACCTTTGACTAATTTTAGCATAAAACTCAGAGAGGAATTCAGCAGAGACTTCAGTTTGTACTTCTGACTTCAGTTTGTACTTCTGAGTGGGAACTCAGTGCCCAAATGTAACTTGGAAAGGGAATGGCTGGAACCTTCATCTGGTGGAAACCAGCTCAGCTCCCCAGCCCATTGTTCCTTGCCAAGCAGAACAGGGAAAATCTTTAATTTAAAAAAAATAAATAAATTTGAAAATAATGGTGTGGACAAGGCATTAAATGAATCTGCTGTCTGTGGAGTGCTCTGCTCCATATAATGAGGCAACACTGCTCATCTGTCCTACTTGTGACACTGGGAAGCTGCTTTGCCATCTCTAACAAAGCAGCTTGGAGAGCCAAATTAGGGCTGGGGGTTGTTCCCTGTGTCTGAATGCCGAGTGAAATCATGGCTGTTTAGAAAGCAAATGGTCCATATAATAAGTACTAGTTGTTATCCTGTTTGCCATGGCCCATCTGGCTGGGAATGGGCAGGCAGTGGAGGTACAACAGTGTTCGTGGTCTAGAAATGACATTTTTGTCTTTTTAACGTTTTTTTTCCCCCAAGAAATGCACATTTAAATTTTCCTTCAATCTTTACATTAAACAGGTTTTGAGCCGAGTTTAAATATTCTGTCACTTTTGCTTTGGGGGAGACGTTATAGAGCTGCATATGGAAATGAGATAGTGTAGAACTCATTATATTCCTATATAATTTGATAGAACCACTTACAGTCAGACCTTGATCTTATTTTGGGCCTCTTCATTACTTTCCAGAGATGAAAGATTCCCCTCTCCTCCTCTGTGCCTTTCCTTTTAATCCTACCTTACCCTTGGCACCATTAAAGCAACAGAACATCATTTCCAATGAACTTTATCGTTTAATCTTTTCCAACACTGAAGAACATGATGTTCACCCTATTTATAGAACAATGCACAGAATATGGAGTTTAATGGATCTGGCCTTCTCTACCAGCCACAGATATCCTGGCTGATTAAACACAGAATTGTAAAATTACCATTATATGCAAAACTCCCCGAGAAGTGCAGGATGGTCAGGAAGCCCCTGGAGCACTTGGACTGGTCCCTTCCTATTGTAAACTTCTTTTTGTACATTTCCATGTCGAGGTTTACAAGCTCTGGCTCAAACTTAGTGAAGCTGTTACTTCTACAGGGCATTTATTTTAGAAATTCATTCTTCTGTTTAGAAAACTTCTCCTGATTTCCAGCCTCTGTTTATCCCTTGCCAGTTTCACTTGGTTGCCACTGTTTGTCATCTTCTTTTTGCACAGACCATCCCCTTCCTGGTGTTTTCTGCATTCTCCAGGCAAGAATAAAATGAACTTCACTTTTTTTTTTGGTAGAGCTTGACAATTCTCACTTTATCCCTTTGCCTGACATTTAAATAGTAATGTTTTTTTGGAGGCCATTTCATATTTTTATCTTCTGAAGATGCCCTGCTTATTTTTAATACCTTTTCCCAGTTACCTGTGTATTCATCCACCCAGCAAGGGTCACAGTCAGACCTTGATCTCTGTAAGAACTGACCTTATGGACAGTTTTTCCTTGATTGAATTATGTTTTCCACAGTTGCTGCATCTTGGCTGAAATTCAAAGCTTCCTCTATGCTGAAGTTCCCACGCTACCAGTCCAGCTGACTGACAAAGCCAACCCTCTTTCCTTCTCTTTCCCTTCCTGAAATAATAATACAAGAAATTCCTACTTCAATTTTTTTTTAAATCTATTTTTAGTGCTGGAACAGATTTTAGAGCTTGGGTGAAAATTTCTCCAAGGATGGGTGGTTAAATAGGTGCCCAATTCTAGTGGGAATAATCTGGTGTAGTTGGAGTTGTTATAGGGTTTAAATCAGTGTTGGGATTTATCTAGAAACGTACTATTTAACAAAAATCTCAGGAAAAGACCCTCATGTTTTTCTGCATCATTAACAGAGATGTTGCTGCTCTCCATTAGCCTAAAATAAGGTTCTGTGTTTCACTGGAAGCCAAGTGTGATGAGCATCTGTCTGCCTGTGATTTATCTCTGTCTTTTTTTATCTGTGTTTCCAGATCTCACTCTTGTAACATCTTTCACACAGCTCACCCCCCTAATTAATGGCTATAAAGGATTCAGGGGATGGAGGAATTAACAGAATTTGATCTGGTGTCACATGCCAGCTTCCTCACCCTGATAGATGAACCTAATTAATGATGTGCAGAAAAGGAAGGGAATTGCTCACACCTGCCCAAGAGGGTGCTGAAAACACGGGTGGGTGGGATGGGGACAGTGACCACAAAGCCTTGAAATGTGAGGAAAAAAGTGTGTAAAATCTGTGCCCTTCATTATCCCACATGGAAAGAAGTCCAGGGGAAGGGGCAATGGTGGGGCTGTTGTCCTGCTCCCTGGCAGTCACAGAATCCTTGGGAAAGATCTCCAGTGTTTGACCCATCCCCACCTTGTCCCCCAGCCCAGAGCACTGAGAGCCACCTCCAGCCCTTCCTTGGACACCTCCAGGGCTGGGCACTCCAAACCAACCTGGGCAGCCCCTGCCAAGGCCTGACCACCCTTGTGATGGTGACCACACCTTGTGGTGGCTCACCACCTTGACCCAGGTGATGTCCAACCTGCCCCTGCCCTGTCCCAGCCTGAGGCTGTTCCCTCTCCTCCTCTCCCTGTTCCCCGGGAGCAGATCCCAATCCCTCCCTGGATCCATCAGGGAGCTGCACAGCCAGAAGGTCCCCCCTGAGCCTCCTTTTCTCCAGGCTGAGCCCCCCCAGCCCCCTCAGCCCCTCCTGGTGCTCCAGACCCTTCCCCAGCTCCATTCCCTTCTCTGGACTTGCTCCAGTACTTGGTTACAGTGGGGCAGGTACCCACTGACAGGAGTCAGGAGGTTCCTCTGCTCCATCCCTCTTCCCTGTTCTTCAGTTTTTCATCATTAATTGAGAAAAGTGTTCCCTGATGGCAAACAGAATTGCCCAGAACTCATCACGGGCCAACAAAGTCCTGGTGCAATTCCTTCCTTTACCGGGGCTACTCCTGGCTTCCCTGGGGACAAATCTCTTGCATTAGGGGGGGAAAAATCCATCCCAACCCCATCCCGTGGCGCTGTTTGAGCGAAGGCTCTGGGAGAACGTGTGTCTGGGCTCCCATCCCTGGGCTGGCAGCCCCAACACGCTGGCCGGGTGCCTGCGCTGGCAGATGCTGCGGGAAGAGCCTGCCTGGGATCTGTCCTGGGTGCTGGAGCGCTCCGGGCTCGTCCCCAAAGCTGCGGAGTCTCCACGGCTGCACTCTGCTCTGGCCCCTTGTTTGTGCATTGCAGCATCCCTGGGGGATTGTGGAGCATCCCTGGGGGATTGTGGAGCATCCCTGGGGGATTGTGGAGCATCCCTGGGGGATTGTGGAGCATCCCTGGGGG